>JAFFST010053748.1:164957-197749 GCA_022414735.1 Noturus placidus | reverse complement strand
TATATATATATATATATATATATATATATATATATAGTTTTTAATTAGTATAAAATCTAAAATGTAAATCCGACAATGATCAACTGTTCGGGAAATTCTTCTGTACCTGAAACTGAATTGTTTTTTTTTAATATAGAAAAAAGTTATTTTTATGTTGTATGTGTGGTTTAATGTTTTTTTTATTTTTTTTTTTTATTTTATTTTTTTTTCGACTCTTGTTTGTGTGGTTCTCAGTGCTTATAAAATTAATTTACATGTACATATATCACAATGACAGATAAACATATATGCTATATGCCAAAAGTATGTAGAGACCAGACCATCACATCATATATATGTTGCTACAAAGATTTTCAAGCAAACATAATTGTCTAGACTGACTTTGTATGTCGTAGCATTAATAATGACCCTTTACTGGAATTAAGAGGTCCAAACATGCTCAAGCATGACAAAACACAAAGCAAGGTCCATAAAGACATGGTTTTCCATGTTTGGAAGAAATCGAGGGCCCTGCACCTCAACCTCCTGAACATTTTTGGGATGAACTAAAATGCTGAGTGCAATCTAGGCCTCCTCACCCAACATCAGTATATTACCTTACAAATGCTCTTCTGGCATTCCCACAGTCACACTCCAATATTAATATGAAGTTGAAAGCCTTCCCATAAGGGTGGAGGCTATTATAACAGTAAAGAGGGACTAAATCTGTAATGGGATGTTCGAAAAGCACATATGGGTGTGATTGGTCAGGTGTCCATATACTTGGCCATATAGTTTATATCAGTGAAAAAGGCTTTCAGAAATATATGACATAATATATGTGTGCCAAGTAGGTGGAGCTTAAGGTGCTAGGTTTCAGGTATTGTGGTGGACAAAAGTTTATTGCTGCAGTTTAAGAGAAGACATGTCATAGATGTGATTTATCCAAAAAGATTAAAAAAAAAAAAAAAAAAAAAAAAGATTGACATTATAAAAAATGGTTGTACCTTTAATCTCTTGACTTTAGTGAAGGGTCGTTTGGGAGTGTCAGACCTGTCACATAGTGAATATATCAGCTATAATGAAATGTGTAAAATAAAGCATAGTCATTTGATTCATTTGAGTCATTTGGGAAGTAGAAAATTTCAAAGAGATGAGATTCTTGTTTCTTGATTTTTGCTTCCTCAGCCAAAGAAAACATATCCATCAAAGGCGTGGTACTTTGATCAATTCTTCAAAGACCTTGTCATCAGAGTCTATTAGGATGACAATCGGCAAGGGAAATTTCTTGTCCTAATATCAAAACCATAGATAAAATGGGTCAGTAATTGCTAATTACTGAGAAAGTGGGAAAGTAGAGTCATGGACAAGACAAGAGAAGTTGAATACACTGAACTACTTAATGACACGTAATTGGGTTGAATATATCAGACTCTACAGTCAGTCATAATATTTTGTGTTGCTCTATGTAAAAATATTTGTGCAAAAATGTTGTGAAATGTCTATATGCAGACAAGAAAGATTACCTCCTGCAAATATATTCCTGGGGTTCTTATAGAATTATTAGGGGCACTGCATTTAGAACAGCCAAAAACATTCTCAGTCTGAAAACATCTAAAGGTAACATCTAAAGGTTAGATTTTAGTAACTGGAGACAAGGAACACGGTAAAGAATAGTATCCTAAAAGAAAAAAAAAGACATTGAAAAAGCTACTCCGGTATCAATAACTGACTCCATCATAGCACCAGTGTGGAGATAAATTTACATATACGTCTATAGCTCATAGCTGTACACTCACAGGAGAGCTGAAATATGAAAGCTATGTCACCCAAGGCACTGGAACTAGCAGGGAGAGAGACGAGGAGAGAGGGAGACTCTCAAGAGCACTGCATGAGAATAATTCTCACCCAAGGAGATATTTTTTGGAAGAAATTAATGATCTCAGTAATACATAATGGACTTCCCTGACTCTATGGCATGGGTATTTAAAGGAGAACATTCTTTTTCTTCATTTTTTGTTCACATCTCTTTGATCTCTTTGTACTTAGTGCGATATTAAATACCCCTGCAGCATTCAAAGTGGATCCATTTGTTGAAGTATGGATATTTCAAAGCCCACAGGCCTGCATGTCATGGGGCATTCAGTGAAAGGGACACAATAAGAGAACAAGAGCAAAAGATTGGGTTAAAAGGAAGAAAATATGGTGAATGTGAAACCCATAGAGCAACGTTCCAGCTGGCTAATCCATAACCTACACTGGAGACCACAAAACGCTCAATGTGTTACAACCCATTCATACCTGCTCTAATTATTTCTCTCATTGCTGGGCTCAGCTGCATCTATTTTCATCAAGGTAAAATAGTGCTTAACACATCATTTCTAATGACAAAACCTCAACTGGGAAAGATCCTTAAGTCTGAGCATAGCTCAGAGGCTCCTAGAGGACTGTGAAACCATTAAGCGATACATCCTCACAAGGATCAACATAACAAAGATGACAATTTTTTTTTAAATTTAAAACATGTTCAAGAAAATGTAGTCATTTGCTGTTTTGTTTGCTCTGTCTACATTTCCAGTTTTCATATCCAGCACTCAGGATACTATTCAGTTAAGCTTGTTTATGAAGTTTCCCACCTGGATCCCTGCAGACCCTGAGCTGTAGCATGCTGAGGAAGATTGGATTTGAGCTGCATTGTGTCACAGCACTCCCATTCATCGGATTATACAATAAATATGACAACCCCAATCTGGTCGTGTACTGGTAGGTGTTGCATCGTGTGCTTAGGTCAACAGAAATTTAATCAAATGACAAGTCCACTGAGCCTCTACATCCTAACAAAGTCAGAAACACTCGAACAGAGCAGAGAGCTAGATGATATTTACAATCATGACTCTAACTTATGTTGGTAATGAGCATGTGTAGTGTAGTGTAAAACTGCATACATTTTATTAAAAGCTAGAACAAGAAAGCAGGGTGCATGTTGAATAATTTTTAATGCAATTTGTCATGAACACACATGTGATTATCTGTGTCAGAATTAATTGTGCCTTCAAGTCATTTACATTAAAAAAAAGATTAATTTACTTAGAAATAAAAACAAATGAATTACTTCCTCTCTTTTATCTCATTCCTTCTCTTTCTCTCTAACTCTCTGTATCTGTTTACCCTGAGAGGAGTCATTAGCACTAGCTGATGGCCTAACCTTGGCCACTGTTATTCGGTCCATTGCCACATTGGCTGAGGTTATCTCTGGGAGTCAGTTGTGCATTTCAATGATGGAGATCAGTAATGCAAAAAGCCAGCTTCAATTAGTCTGGTGTGTCAGCATTTTGGGCTGCATAATGTGCATTTGCTCATGTACTGTATTTCTCTGGCTTAGGAGTGCTGATGTTGTGTGTATTGTGCATATTTGTGTGTGGGTATGAAATGGAAAGATATATGTTAAGCCAAAGTTTGTCAAACCATATGGTTGTAGTAAAGAATGATGCAATTAAAAAAATAATAAAACTAACTTGTGCATTGTCTACATATTGCACATTATCATACTGTATCATATTTTTGGATGGAAACTATACTTTTTAAAGAGCACCTACATACGGTCTTTTTTCCTGGTTGTCAATGGGTATATACACTTCAGATATTAAACCCCAAAGCTATACACTTCTCCATGTTTGTCCTCCTGTAAGCTACAATTTACCGAAAAGTTTTATCTAACAGTTCACATACAGTACCTTTCACTTGATTTTTTCAGAGAAGCCAAATAAATTGGCTGGTTTTATAGCTCCGGTTTCATCTGTCTGTTGTTTTCCTTTCTGGACCGTCTCTCTCCTGTGCTCTCATTACACCAAAGTAGAGAGCAATGCTTGAGACAGTGCTGAATCAACAGCAAAGCCTACAGAACCTCCACATCCCCTGCCTCAGACAGAAAAACCCAGTGGAACACTTGAGTTCTCTGTGCTAAGGGTATTCACTGGAAAAAAAAAAAAAGAAAAAAAAAACATGAAAGGATCTGAGCCTAATTTCCAATAAATAACTAAATTTTAATTAGCTGACATTATACAAATTTTCCATTTAATTGCTAGAGTAGACACTTAACTGTGGCTCTGATGTACCGTTCTACATACGCTTAGTTTCACAGTTGGCGTCAGGATCACCATGTGACCCGTCCATGTTTCGGAAGAAGTCTGTGCATTAGTGTTCAGCAGCTGCCATGCTGGCACTGATGCCGGCCTTGATAAGCAGTTAGAGGCTCGGTGCTGCCTCACTGATTCACTGCTATTAGCAAAACAGCACTTGGTCTGCAGCACTGTGCCACTCTTGGCAATGTGCATCTGAGCCTATACAGAAACCCAAATAATTCCTGACTTGAAGCACTAAGTATTCATTACTAGGTGGAGAGTGGTGTCTTTGGATGATAGATACTCAATTAAGACCAATATATCTTTTTTTGTTTGTTTTTTTTTTTTTAGGTAGACTCCGCACAACTCTACCTCACTAGTTGAAGATTATTGGCTTAATAATTACAGAAAATGAGGAGGAAAATGTACATAAAACATAAATTATTTTATAAAATATTCAATGCAAGAGTGCTTTCTGGGAGAGTCTATCTGCCTCTATATTTTGTTAAAATCTATAAATAGGCCACTTAATTTTATCTCAGATATATTGTTCACATAACTTGTCAATAAATTAATAGTTCAAGTAATTGAATTAATAGTGAATTGTCGATCATTAATAGTTTGTCTGACACTCCTAAATGCAGTTTCAATAGATTTAGCCAAGGATATGTGTTGTAACAAGGCTATCTTAGGTGGGAATCAAACACAGGTCTCTCATTCACAAAGTCATTGAGTTTACTTGCAGAGATATTCCTCAAATAACAAATCCAACAGCAGAGGCAAGAAGGCAGAGATAATCCACAATAGAGTCTTTACTGATGAAAAAAGCAACAGTAAAGAAAAAAAAGAAAAGCAAACAGAAACTTAAATAAGGGAAAACCCAGGTGTAACAAATAAGACCTAATGAGTAGCAGAGTTCAGCATGAGTCTGGAAAGAGGTACCCTCTGCCAACCAGGAGGGGCATCGCTGTGAGATATTCTGACAGGAGCCTCCCCACTAGGAATGGCTCCTGATGTTCCCTTGATGGAGTCTTTAGGTGCAGTGAAAGGTCGCGAAATGAGTGTCGGGTACAGAATGTCTCAAGCAGCCACCCATGAGTGCTCCTCATGAGTGCTCCTCTAGACCCTCTCACCCCCCTGCCCCCAGGTCGACCAGATACTGCATCTTTCCATGGACGCAGCTCAAATTCACCAGCCTGCGCATGGTGTAAGCTGGTCATCCAATGATGATGCAGGCAGCTGGGGCTGGTGTACGAGCTGGGGACAAAGAAGAACACACAACAGGCTTTAATCGAGAGACATTAAATGTAGGGTGGATCTTCATGGACCTAGGTAGAAGCAGCCGGTAAGATACATGGCTTATATGTTTATGAGACTCTTAAAAGGGCCAATGTAATGTGGCGCCAGTTTGCAAGACACCACCTGCAGAGGAAGATCTCTCATTGCAAGCCACACCCTTGCAATGAGAGGTCTGCCTGACTCCGCTGTCGCAGAGTAGCTTTCAGTTGGGCTGCCTGGGCCTCCTTCCAAGTCCAAGTCCAAGGCAGCAACGAACCAGCTGAGCAGTAGCTCCAGCTACTGGCTGGGGAATAAAAGAGTAGGGAAGCCACACTGACAATCGAACGGAGACATGCCTAGCTAAGAGTGATAAGGAGTGTTATGTCCAAACTCTGCCCAGACTAATCGAGCACTCCCCATGGTTTGTTTGTCTGCTGCCAAACATCTCAATGTATTTTCTATCTCCTGATTAACCTTTTCTGTCTGCCCATTAGACTGGAGGTGAAAGCCAGTTGACAGACTGATGTCAGACCCAATAATGTGGTCAAAGGCCTTCCAGAACCCATAAGTGAACTGAGACCCTCTATCTGAGACCATATCTGGGGAAGTCCTGAATTCTAAACACATGTTGCAGTAGGAGCTCTGCAGTCTGGCTTGCTGTGGGAAGTTTGGGTAATGGCAAGAGTTGACATGCTTTAGAAAATCTATCCACCACCACCAGAATAACATTAACTTGAGAGAAACCTGTGACCTTGTCCTTGAGGATGGGTTCTAGAACCTTAGAAAGCATTGTACCTGCTTCATGGAACGAGGCTGAGGTCATTCCTGCACAGCACGCACCTTGCCAGGGTCCATCTGGAGACGATGATAACTGAGATAGAACCTGTGTGACATGTTGAATATGTTCTTGATAGTTACTTGAGAAAATCAGGACGTCGTCAAGATAGACGAAAATGAACTTCTTCAGCATTTCCCACAGGACATTGATGAATGCTTGGAAGATGGCTGGGGTGTTGACCAGGCCAAATAGTATTAGCATGAACTCATGCTAGGCCTATCTTCCACTCGTCCGCTTTCGAAATCTGACCAGATGGTAAGTTTTATGGAGCTCTAGCTTTGGGAAGATAGTGTCACCCTGCAGGACCTCATATGCAGTGGCAGAGGGTAGCAATACTAAATGGTGAGGTGGTTGAGGACCCTGAAGTTTAAGCAGGACCTGAGGTCTCAGTCCTTCTTCTCACCAAAAAAGAACCCAACTCCTGCAGGTGAGGTTGAGGGACAAACAAACCCATTATCCAAGGTCTCCTTAATGTATGGTAGCCCTCTTGAGGACAGAGAGGGAGTAAATTCTACACCTCAGTGGGCATGCTCCAGGGATCAAGTCTATAGCACAGTCATATGGCCTATGCATAGGAAGGGTGGTGGCTTGGGACTTGCTGAAGACCTCTCTAAGCTCCACATACTCTAGGGGAACTGTAGACTGTGGAAATTGAGATGGCTCAGAGTGAAGGACTGAGTGCTTGTGATTGGCAGACTTGAGCTGATAAACAGGTAGCCCTTGGGTGTTAGATACCTCTAGGTCGAGCATGGCAGGCTACTTTGGGGGGTCACTAAAGGTCCTGGGGATGTCTCCTGTCTTGGAGGCGTGACAGAAGGAGAAAGTAGAAACACCAGTTAGTTCCCCACCATTTAATTATGTGGGTTGTGCAATTTTCGCCAGGGAAACCTAAGAACTATTGGGAGTTCAGGTGACTGGAAAAAAATGTGAAAATTTGCATTAGTTCCTTATAACCCCCAATTTCAAAGTGGTGGGATGGAGTGCAGTGACTGACCTGTGCCGACCCTAGAGGACTGCCATCTTTGGCCATGATGGGTAGAGGTCTCTGCAGGGGCACTGATAGAATGCCCCAACATCTGGCTACACCTAGATCCAAGAAATTTTCAGTAGGCCCGCAGTCAACGAAAGAGCCAATCTGCTGATTCTGGTCCTCGTGGAGGATGGTGGATGCAACCATAACCCCAGAGGTCACAGGATGAAGGGAATATTCTACTCCAATTCTGGTTAGCCTTTTCCCACATGAGAGTTGGCATTTGGAGACAATGACCCACTTGGATAGTCACATCGATGAGTGATTCCAGGTCCGGGGGAGGGTCTCTAAAGGCTAACTGTTCCTGATGGAATGCGGCTCAATGGTTCCAAAAAGCAACAATAAAGGAAAAAAAACTACATAGATTTAGCTTGCAGCAGGCAAAGGTAACACTGGCTCAGGACTGAATAATGAGTCATAGTCCAAGGCTGCTTAAAAAGGGAAAAACCCAGGTTTTTACAAATCAGGCCTTATGAGTAGCAGAGTTCAGCATGAGTCTGGAAAGAGGTGCCCCCTGTCAACCAGGAGAGGCATCGCAGTCCACTGAGGAGTTCTTACAAGTGTAATGAATCTAAACTGTGGAAAAAAAAAAAAAAAAAAACATCTGCTGGATAGATGTTTTAATAAACAAAATTAGTTATATACTAAAATCTAGTTATATACTTTTCTAGAATTTTGTCTTGCATGCTAATATATTGATCATTGGCCCAGATAGGCTATTCATTTTGTAATGCTGACTACAATTATTTTGGATATAACTTAAAGCACAGTGGAAAAGTGATTTGTGAGTTCTGCAGGAAGAGTAGTTTTCAGGCTACAGCTAGAAATTAATACAGTAAAAAAAAATGGCAAAAGGATATGGTGCATAACAAATGTAGCACTGCACATGTTAAATCACATCCTGTAGGTATACTGTAAATATCAATATTTAAGCTGTACTCAGCAGTTAATACCACCTTCACCCCATATACTCATACCAGCATGACATCAAAGCACAAATGCATACTGGCTCCAGATGTGCAAAGCCTGCAAGTACTTCTACACTTTATAGAGATAATGAGAATGCTTAGGAGAAGCACGCATCTAGATTAAAGAGCTTGCAGGAACCAAAAGTCTGTGTTCTCTCCTCCTTATTAACATCAGGGCTATATATGGCTATAGTCATATGCATTCACTGCAACTTCGCAGTGCTTATTCATTTAAATTTGGCTTGGACTTTTAAAGAGTCGCTTTTCAATACAGATGGGTATTTTACAGGGATCATAGTAGCATGGAATGTAATACAGTTACATAATATTAAGATTTAAATAGACTAAAACCCTCATGATTATACTGTACCTTTATCACTGATTTGACTTCATGACCTGCTTCAATATTTTTATTAAATCATAATCAACTGCAACCACAAAATGTACCACAAAATACACCTGAGAACAAATATCAATAAAAATGATTGATCAGTTTCTGGTCGCCTGTTTGTTTCCCTTAATACATGCAGCTTGGAGCTAGGCCAATAGATGAAATAATGTCACTCCCTACTTATCTTCCTTATACACCTAGACAACACCTAGAGGCAAAAGTTCCCAGCATTAAATTTGATTCATGAGCCTCTTTTTGCCATTCCTCAAAAATCCTGCAGTGTTTACAGAGAACAGTTTGTATGAGAGCACTGCCAAACCCAGCCAGCTTTGTGGGCAAGGTTTTGACCACAGACATGGCAGAAGCGATCCGTGTCATATTTTCTGGGAAGCAGTGTTTGACTAATGAGCAGTGCTGACAGGGTTGTGGAAAGGTGCTAACTGAGTAGAACACATTTGTTTCTCTCCGGTCCGGTGAGAAGTCTGTCAGAGACAGAGAAATGACCAGCAGTCAGCCCCAAGGTGCCCTTCCTTTACTGGCACTCTGACAAATTGATCATATGGGAAAAGGTTGGCGCATATTGCCAGTAAGATTAACAGGCTTTCAATGTTTGTGATGACTCCTGTTGCAAACGCATGGAAGATATGAGGGCATACATAAATATTTGCAAAATTGAAATCTTTTTGAAAACAGCGATATCCTGATAAAGACCAATTCTGGTATACAGAGATATTGCTAAGAGGATTGCCTAATTGTGTAGCACATTTAAATTTCTACTAACTTGCTAGTTTGCTGGAAAGGAAAATTATGTTTTAGATGTGAATTATTGCAGACAAATAAATAACCAATGAAGCAAGAATTGCTTTTTACTGTCAAACATTTTACCCGTTTCAACTTTACCGGAAATTACAACCCAGCATTACATGTCATTATATTAAACATTGAGTAATTTTTTTAGTCATTAGTTTATTTGAATGACCCATTTTGAATTAAATAGATTTATTCCAAAGCTAAATAATTCAGAAACAAATTGGCCTATACGTCAACTAGGATCTAATGTGTTCTTCTGGTGCAAATTTCAGGAATAAAAAGCTCTACAACTTATTACTATGCAGAACATCATTGTACACAATTACAGAATGAGACTATTATTTAAATAGCTGGATTCATTTCATAAAATAAATCTGTGATGTGGGGGTCCATGGAATTTCTTTTTAATTTAAATATGTCCACTGCTGCAAAAAGTTTGAGAATCCCTGGTATAAGGCACATATCATAGCCAGTGTCAACGTGTCCCTTGATGTGTGGGACAAGAGAAAACCTTGGAGGATCTGGTCCACTGTTCCTCACTCATCATAAACAATCTGAGTGAGAATCTGGTCCACTGTTCCTCACTCATCATAAACAATCTGAGTATAAGTTGAGACATATAAGCAAGTTTGAAGAGTTATATTGACAGTGTCTATTTGATAAAAGAGAAAGTAGTACATTCTTTATGAGAGTCAGGCTGAGATTGGCAACTAGCTCTCCCTTCTTACCAAGCTAAATGAAATGCAGTAACTGTCAATGAGTCATCAATCACAGCATTGCACCATCTTTGTGAAGACATCTGTCAACAGCTGGGTCCCCATTACACCACGCATCAGTAGAATGCACACTACAGGCTAATTGTACCTGTCGGTTTAATAAATGTGTTTGAGTTTGAGGGAGATAAGAATTCATACAATTCTTACAGATGTTTTTAAGGATTATATAGGAACTGGAAATGAATGCAATATGTGAAGTTAAGTCAGAGACAAGAGTAGTGGGAGTGGGTTGTTCACATTATTGTATTATTCTGTGGGGGCATAAAGCTTCCTGTCACTTCAACAACTGACAAACAACATCATGGACAAAACTGAACTGAACTCTTAAACGTTCTCAGAGTCATGTTTGGTGTCTCAGAATCAGTTCAACAACAGCAGTGCTCTGCAATCCATCATATTTTATATAAGAGGAGTATAACGTTGGTTTTCATGTGAAGTAGAAAAATGGAAGGATCAGAGTTAGATAATTGGTTGATCCATGATGTCCATTCATAGCACCTAACTAACTGACAGCTTCCTCCCAAACCCTCCTAGGTCCACGTCTGGGGACAAGAAAGCCTCCACTGCCATTAATTGCCTCATTTGTACTGTAATATACTATTGAGTGAACTAAGGAAAAGGAAAAGCAGATAGGGGGAAAAGAAAATGACACCTCATTGAATACACAGTCTGCCTGAGACTTAAATAGGAGACACTGCATCCGCATGTCAGTGCAGACATTGTATGTGTGGACTGCATGTCAGTACAATAGTTAGCTTTACTTGAATGGGAAAGTTTGAAAACCAAATTTACATATATCCAGACAGCTAACTAATAACAATCCTACAATTGTGCACCTTGGCTACATGGATGATGTGATGTTATCTCAACCCAAGTCAAACTTTTTTGTTGAAGTTGGCCTGAGGAAGATTGGAAAGTATGAAGATACTTAACTTTTCATCTACATCTTACAAGTCAGTGAGATTGGATTGATGGGGCAATTGGATTTGTGAGGAGGCAATCGACTTAAGGGGGCAGTTGCACCTTCAGTTCCGTCATATGATATCATCCACTACATCCCATAGCACATTCCATCAGGCGCAGAAAATAAATAAATAAATAAACAGTGGCCGGCCAAATGTAAAGTGATTTACAAAAAAACTACTAAAGCTTATGTGATTTATTCAGCATTACATGGGACAACATGTATCTAGTTAGGAGAGCAATTGGACCTATGTTTGCTTTGCTTGATAGTAAAAACAATGTAATCCTTTAACCCTTGCGTGTCAATTAATAATTAATTTCAGAATTGTAATTTTTTTTTTGTTTGTTTTTTATGAAAAAGAAGAAAACTAGTAATTGTTTTCCATATATTAAATGTTAAGAATAACGTTTTCTTTGATTTATACAGTCTTTGATATGTCAATGATTAGCAATATGTCATGGTTATGCCGAAAGAACTCTGGACTTCAGTTCCCAGCAGCCACTGAACCTCTGCATCACTATCACATGACCACCTGCACCTGATTCTCATTAATGTTGATGAGCACTTGTGTGTGTATATAGTCACAGTTTGCACTGCACTATTTGTCTTGCTTTAATTGTCTTCTGTTGCCATGTTGTGCTCTCTTGTCTCGTATGTTCAGTATTGTTTTGTGATTGTTTTCATTTTCATGCATACATAGTGTCTTTTGGTTTTTTTGGTTTGACTTTTATTAATCTTTAAATCTGCACTTGCATCTGTGTCCGCCTTGAAATCGTGAGAGAAAGTAAGACCTACTATGGATGCGGCAGAATTTTTCAAGATCCAAGAAGCCCTGTATGAAAGAGAGATACCGAGGTGGGAGAATGAAGGGAAATTCTCCGTAAAGAAATGGCTCAACTTGGTGTAATCCATCATTGGGTGTGCCAAAGGGGAGCCTTCTAACAAGACTGGAACCATCTCCCACCCTCCCTCCCCCTCTGTGAATCTCGTCCAGCATGTCACGAAAATGTCATTCAGCATCCCTGCTCATCTACGGATGCCGTTCATCTGAAGACCTTGCTAAGCATTCCTGTTCAACTGAGGACACCGCTCAGTCTCTCTGTTCAGTTGAAGAGGTTGCTGCTAAGCCAAGAGCTCAGCTTTTCTTTCCCAATCCGCCTCAGACGTCACTATGTCAGACTCTGCTTCAGACATCGCTCCACCTTCCTGCACTGCTTCAAACGTCGCTCCGCCTTCCTGCTCAATTGAGGATGTTGTGCCGCCTTCCTGCTTGGCTGAGGATGTCACTCCACATTCTTGCTTGGCTGAGAACATTACTCTGCCTCCATCCTCTGCTGAAGACCTCAATCATTTTCTTTGCTTCGTGCCCCATATTATGCCCCGTTCCTGTTCCACGGAGGACGTCACCCCCCCCATGCTTCACAGAGAGCATCTCTCCTCCCTCATGCTTCACGGAGAGCATCTCCCCTCCCCCTGCCCTCGTGCAGAGCATCTCTCCTCCTGTTGCCCTCGCGGAGAGCATTTATCCTCCCTCTGGCCTCTCATAGAACCTTGCTCCCCACTCTGGCCTCACGAAGAACCTTGCTCCCCTCTCTGGCCTTACGGAGAACCATGCTCACTTCCTCTGACCTCACGGAGAACCTCGCTCCCCCCTCTGGCCTCGCGAAAAAACTCGCTCCCCCCTCTGACCTTGTGGACAACTTCGCTGCCACCTAGGACCTCGTGGAGGGCAATGTTTCCTCCTCTAACTTCATGAGGAATGTCATATCCCCCTCAAGGCTCTGCCTTGAGCTTCGTTTCTTCAGCTGGCTGTTCAGTAGCCATTGCTCTGCATTCAAGCCAGGTTGGGGATATCATGTAATCTCTCTGTGGTGCGGAAGAGACCACCTCACACCTTAACTTCAGAGAACTCGCCCAGTTCCTGTCTGACCAACAACATGACCAACAACATTATGAATGCACCTGAGTCTGTTGACATGGCTAACCAAGTTCTGCTCATGCCTGAGTCTGCTGACATGGCTGACCAAGTTCTGCCATCCTGTTCCACTGAGGATGTCACTCTGCCTTCCTGTTCCACTGAGGATGTCACTCTGATTCCCTGTTCAGCTGAGGATGTTGCTCTGCCTTCCTGTTCTGCTGAGGATGCCACGCTGCCTTCTGATAACCCAGATTCATATGCCTGGGTGCTGTCTAGCGAAACCAACTGGCCTGCCCCAACCTCATGCCTGCCCCTGGGCTCTATTAGACAGTCCCTGCTATTTGTTGGATAATGCCTGCTTCGGGAGCTGAGGGGCTGTGAAGGGGCTGTGGGGATCATTTTACCCAGAGGGCCAGGTCTGCCGGGGGAGGGAGTGTTTTCTGGCACTACTCCCTTTGGGGGGGGGGGGGGGGGTGTCATGGATATTCCAAAGGCTTCCCTGGACTTCAATTCCCAGCAGCAACTGCACCTCTGCATTACTGTCACATGACCATCTGCACCTGATTCTCATTCATGTTAACAAGCACCTGACAGACAAAATTATTTAGAGAAATTAAACAGACACAAATGTCCATATGGACACACAAGGGTTAATGGCTAAATTTGATTTTGTTATCTTTCACAGCTCTAATGAAATGTGTTTACCCAATCATCTATACACAGGCTACATCTATCCACAATGAAATGTGTAGGACCTGTATGCATTCTGCATAAGTCTGAGCTGAATACAGACATGTCAGAGGATTTTATTTGTGCAGCAACATGAAGTTACGACATTACCAGCAAAAATAAGAAATAATTCTTCAGACCGACACAACCAGAATGAGAAATACATTCTGCATCCCATGAGTGAAACTTTCCTTTTTTTTTTTTTCTTTTACCATCAGGCAACCAAAGAACTTGCCTATCAGTCCTCTAGACCCACAGAGCTGCAATCATCCTAATGTGTCAGCACAAAACAAATGAGTGGAGAACAAATGGAGGCCTAGAGTCTAGCGAGGACTAACACACTTTCTCTCTCTTTCTGTCTGTCCCAGGGCTCCCTGTGGGGGCTGTCTGTGGCTAACAGGTGTTCCTCTCTCATTAGCATTCTCAGAGAGGCACATTGTCTTCGGGGCCAGATTAGACTGCCAGGCTCAGTGTCTGTGACATGCACGCCAACCTCAGCGGGGCAAGGTAGCATGACGCCACCTCAATCTGCCACAATCTGTGCCTTCAGATGACAGCCGGAACCATCCCCTTAGCCAATCACAGTCTCAATGAAGGAGTCAGGCATTAGATTAAATGGAGCCACAGCTCAGAGTAAAGAGCACAGTTGATTGAGGCTTGACTCCTCTAGTGGACAGAGCAGACTGTTAGAGGCTGAGGTGATGAGCCAAGGTGGTGCTCCCAGTCCCACAGTACTGTCTGAACATCTGCACTGAGGCCTGTCTTGCATTTATAAGCACGCGCCAAGAAAGAAAGTCTTGGAAAACAGCCAATAGGGCACCCTGGACAGTGTCTGGATAACAATTAGACTCAATTATTTTAATAAACAATGTTATTGTATGCTCTTTATAACATGCAGTATTAGTAAGTTTGACAGTAATAATGAACCCATATTATTTTACTGCAGGGATGAATTGTTCCAGACATCTGTTCATCTACTCTCTATATGCACAATGTCATACAAAGAAACATCATTTTGAAATCATCCTAATACCTCCTGTGAATGCTCCATTTTAGATAACAGTGAATAAAAGGAGGAATAATGTATGCATGTACAGTAACAGCAAACATATAGAAACAATAAAAAACTGCTACATTTTGGTGGAAACAATGATTAAAATTTGACTTAAAGATGTCTACCACAGAGGATGTATCAAAGTAAGTAATGGATGAAGGAGCAACATGGCAACATTTCAGACCATTACACCTTCCCAACTTCCCCTCTCTTTCTTACTCTTGTTCTCTCCATCTGTCTCGCTCTGTCTTTCCTAACAGATGTGAAGACTTGGTGTCCGGAGGCTGGTCTGGTGGAATGAGTTATCCCAATGTGCTAGCCAGCCTAATGGAGGCCACTGACTCAGACATCTGTTTCCAGTGCAGGGCATATGGAAAGCCATCTACCAGCCAGTAGTTTATGGAGAACCGCAAATACTGACAAGGCAATTACAGAAGAGTCACAGAGACCAGGAGGAATACCAGGACAAAATGTAATGTTATGACTGATTCAGTTTAGGGATATTTTTATCAGTCAATGTGCCAAAATGTAGATGCCCAACCACACACGCACACGCACACACACACACACACACACACACACACACACACACACACACACACACACACACAAACAATATATGCCAATCCAACAAGCATTTTCATCAAATTATACCTGTTAATTTTACCAAGTCACTGAGCTTTGGTGAATAACACACTTACACCACAAAAGTCTATATAGTATAGCACAAGCTCTAACCTTTTACATCAGCCCTGCAGCAGTCTAGCTTCTTATCTGGGAAAACATTGTAGTGCTGATAACAAGCGCTTTCATATCCTATTTGTGCAAATACCCCCTAAGGACCATTTCTCGGTCTCAGCTCAATCTACATTCATAAACAAAAGACTATTGTGAAATGTTGCTCAACTCTAATTTGATGCAGATAAAAAAAATAATGACAGTGGAATGTAAAGATAAGATGAACTTCCTGTAACCTAAGTGTCTGAGCACATTGCTAAAAGGCTTGGTGCAGGTATTCATAAGAGATGGGATGGGTAGAGTGTCTGCTTTTATTAGACAACCTGATGGAGATATGTACGAAAATGGGAGAAAGGGAAGAAGAAAAAATGTACAGTTAGTGCTCCAAGGTAACCTAGATAGTTTGGAGGCCACATGGGGATGATGACAGGGACATTGACAGGATTTTGTAGTCTGATTCATAGAGTCCTCTTTCTATCTCCACCCACCCATACTACAGTCAGTAATATACACTTAACAGTTGAGCCAAATCTCACTCTACACCTTGTGCATCTACCTACATTGTTCCCTCAATATCCAGGGAAACCCCTTTACATGGTGAAATTTTGACATTTTCTACTATGAATGTCTGAGTATTACCTTACAAAGAGAGAAAAACGCATTCCAAGATTCCATTATATCACACTAAAAGACCCTACCATATGGATTGTCTAAAAGCAACTGCTATTTTTAATTTAATTAACATTCTTCATTTGCATAAAATTACCTGTGTGCAGATTTGAGTAGAAATCCACTCCAATTATTGCACTTGACATTTAGTTTTGTCAAGGGGAAAAAGAATTAAATATTGATAGAGTATTAATGTACTGAGGAGCAATGGCATGGTAAACTGCTTTCAATTTCAATTTCAATAACATTGGAAACTATGTGCTGAGTGCACATTCTGAGAAAAAAAGAATAATGTGATAGTACAACTTCTGTGCATAACTTGTACCTTTAAGGGTTAAAACCTTTTGTCATTTGGGAGGAACCATAAAGGGTATGTGTTTTGTATTTTCTTAAGAGTACACTGACGTTGGTTGTACATTGGGAAAAAAAAAAGCAAAGCTACAGAAAACTTTTCTCTGATAGTAGCACTGTCCAGGTGAGATTAGTTTTAGTGGGTGAAACTAACTGTAAAATGCATGTCTCTTAAATAAAACTTTTACATTTCAAGTCAAGTAAAGGGTTTTTTTTGTCATTCCTCTATGTAGCTTGTATACATTGGAATGGAATTACGTTTCTTCAAGACCATGATGCAACACAGAACAGTACACAAGACTACATAAAGTGAAATTGTGAAAAGTGTAAGATGAGTACAAAACAATAAATAGACAGAACAAAACAATGAATACACAGGACCCTAAATTCACAGGACAATAAATATACTGAACATGGACTGTAAACGTAAGCTATTGTGTAATGTAACAGCACAAATATAGCAGCAATATTGGCAGTAAAAACAAGTTCCATATTATAAAGAGTCTGATGCAGCTAAGTGCAGTGTGCAGTGATACTGAGTCTTACTGGGTTAGTGCATGTGCAATGAATCTTACTGGCTTAGGAGTTTGACAACCCAGGTGAGTGTTGGAGGGCAGCAGGGTATTGAATAATCTAACTGCCTCAGGGAAGAAACTGTTGCAGAGTCAGCTGGTGGTGGCACGGATGCTCTTGGACTTTCTGCCAGAAGCAGAATGGTGAATGGTCCATGAGTGTGTGAGAGAGGTTGTCCACAATCCGGGTTGCTTTGCGACTGCAGCGGTTGTTGAAAGAGGTGTTGATGGTGGGTAGAGAGACCCCAATGATCTTTTCAGCATTCCTCACAATTCACTGTAGGGTTTTGCGGTTGGAGGTTGTGTCGTTCCTGTACTACATGGTGAGACAGCTGGTCAGGATGCTCTATATCGTCCCCATGTAGAAGGAGATGAGGATGGGCAATAGTGCAGGATCTATTTTCAAAGGGCAGTGTTTAAAGCCAGCTGGCTCATCTTTGTTGTCTGTTGTTGTGGGATGATTGTGTTGGAATACTGTGGAATACTGAACTGACGTCTATGAACAGCATCTTTATGTAATTATCCTTTTTGTCTAGATGAGTCAGAGACAGATGAGTGGTAGCAGATATAGTGTCATCTGTTGAGCGGTTGAGAGGGTATGCATATTGAAATGGGTCCAGTATGGTAGGAAGACTGCTCTTTATGTGTTTCATGACTAGCCACTCAAAGCACTTTATGATAGGTGTTGTGCAACAGCCAGTAGTCATTCAGGCAGGCCACTGATGATTTCATTGACACAGGGATAATGGTGGTCATCTTGAATCACCCAGACTTGGCTTGCTTGGCTCTGGGAAATGTTGATTCCTTGATCACCCAGCCAGGTATGTTGTCAGGAAGTGCAGCTCTCTGTGGGTTAACTCTGGACAGAGTTTTCCTGATGTCTACTGCAGACAGACTAAGTACATGGTCGTTGGGAGTTGGGTTAGTCTTTCTCGCTGACATGTTGTTCTGTGTTTTGAACCGTGCATGGAAGTCATTCATTGTATCTGGGAACGAGGCATCATCATCACTGACAGGTGGTGTAGCTTTCTAGTCTGTGATGGCCTGAATGTCTTGCCACATACACCTTGTGCTTTTGAAGTGACTGTGGATTCTTTCTGTGTAGTTGCATTTTGCCTCTTGGATAGCCTGAGATAGATTGGCCCTTGCTGTGCAGAGGGCTGCCCTATCATCAGAATTGAAAGCAGTGTCTCAGGTCTTCATTTTAACAGCAATCAAATTGTTCTTGGAGAGGCACATTTCTAATAGTATGTTTTGTCTTCAACCCAGATGATTTCATCTCAGGTATCTACCATTAGATGATTGAAGAACATACAGCAATACAACTGCTCATTCCCTGATTTCTATAAATCTAAAAGTTTCATGATATTGTGGCAGATGTGAATATAAAGCCTCTTTTATCTATTTTTGAGATTGTAGCTATATATAATCTATACTAAGTAAACTGTTGAGAGAGTCCTCTAAAGCGTTATTTATTCATTCATTCATTCATTCATTCATTCATTCATTTGTTCATTTAAATAATACATGAGGAAATGGATATTTTTGCTATACAACTAAATGCAGTGAGTATCCTCAGTCATAAAATAAGAGACTGCATCTCTCACATCTACAAAATCACTGATGTGTCTATCTGGATTGAACAGACGATTACCAGATGACAACAGAGTTGGTTAAAAACAATAGGTAATTTGGTCTGTAATTTCCTTAGAGGAGGAGGGAGAAAAACGCTGACATAACTAATCTGGACAGAAATAACATCACAGAGGAGCACCTGTAAATTTCTGAATTAATCCAGGTCCCTGTGTAATTTTAATCCTGTCTGAATAGGGCTAAGAGAAGATTGAGCCGGAAGAAGTCATGAACCTTTCCTCCCATGGATGCCTATTTCTGGCTGAACTCAGGCATGCTTGACCTGTAGCAGGTGCCCAATTGAAATAGATCACCTGCTAGCTAGCTGATTGTTTTTAAAATGCAGGATTTAAGGTCTGGTTAAAAAAAAAGTAGAACTAGAAAAAGAAGTCTGTGAAAACCAGCATGAAAAACTGACAAAATAATAGTTTGAATTGGTTTATATCTGGCATTGAATGTCACCTAATGTAGGCTGGGACAGATGCAAATGCAGATAAGAGCTTTATTAGAGAAAGGCAGACAAATCCAAATCGTGAAACATAGGTGTGGTCAAACAGGCAAATGGTCAGGCAATCAGCAAACCGGCATAAATGAGGCAAAACAGAATTGAAAAAACGAGGACAAAAACAGGATTAAACTATGGCACAGAAACCAGGATCAAAGGCTTGGCAAAGTGATAACACTCAATAATTTGTGAAGTACATTGATGCACAAGGGCTTTAAATACCAAACATAGTCAGGGGGATAACAAGAACAGCTGAATAGAATAATCACACATAAGGGAAACAACCAATGACGATAGAGGGTCAGAGACAGGACAGAAATCATAACAGACGCACGTGAAGAAAGGAAACAAAATCAATTTCACAAAAATACTCGGAAGCTAATGCTCACGCTGCGCACTTTGCTTTGGCTTTTAGAGCATGCTGCATGAGGGTAAATAGGTGACAGAACACCCCCCCAAAAAAAAAAAAAAAGGTGCTACTCCCAGAGCACCAGAAAACATTCTCTCTCCTAGTGGTCCTGGCCCTCTAGGCAAAATGTCTTCACAGCCCCTCAGGTCCCGAGGCAGACAGTGTTCAACAGATAGCAGGCTCCTCAAGGAGCAACGGCGCAGGCATGAGGCTGGGGCAGACTCGCCCGGTCACTAGACAGCACCCAGGCATGGGAAACTGGGTCATCATCTTCAGTGGGGCAAGAAGGCAGAGCGACATCCTCAGAAGAACAGCAAGGCAGAGTGACATCCTCAGCAAAAGAGGAAGGCAGAGTGACATCCTCAGCAGAAAAGGAAGGCAGAGTAACGTCCTCAGCGGAACAGGGAGGTTTAAATTGGTTGGCCATGTCAGCAGACTCTGGTGTGAGCAGAACTTGGTTGGTCATGTAAACAGACTCAGGCGTGAGCTGAACTTGGTTGTTCATGCCGTCGCCCTTGGACAGGAAGTTGGCTTGAGAGGCCGTCTCATTGCCCTCGTACAAGAAGCTGATTAGAGTGGCCGTCTCGTCGCCCTCAAAGAGGAACATGACTGGAGAGGCCTTCTCTTCGACTGCGGGCAGGAGAATGGTTTGGAAGGCCATGTTGTTGACTTCGGACAGGACTGTAGCTTGGAAGATTGCCTCATCGACCTCGGACAGGAATGTGGCTGTGTGCTGGAGCTCTGGAAATAAAACAGGCAAAACCGAACTGAAAAACATCAAAACTATGGCACAGAAAAAAGGAACAAAGGCTTGGCACTGTGATAACACTCAATGCTTTGCGAAGTACATAGATTCACAAGTGGTTTAAATTTCAAACGTAATCAGGGGGATTACAAGAACAGCCAAATGCAATGATGACACATAAGGGAAATAATCAATGACAAGACAGGACAGAAATCATAACAGATGCACGTATAGAAAGTAAACAAAGTCAATGTCACTAAAAAACCCGGAAGTGCTTGTGCAAAGGGAACTCGTGTCACTGAATGTACAGATGTGATATTCTCCTTTTATATAATTACTACATCAATCACCAATGCATATTCTTCACAAGCTGCATTTGTTCATGCAAACAAAAAGACAAAAGAGAAGTAGAGGCAGTGTCAAAGTCAAGTTCAAAAAGTGACACAGTCAGCAGACCAAACCTGAAAAAAACAAAACGACTTCAAGGTTAAACCATGTATGTGTGAAATGAAAGAAGAGCAAGCTAGAGGAGAGTGTTCATATCAGCAGACTGTTGCTATAATTTAGGATTTTGAGGGGCATATGTGTTGCACAGTGGGACTGCATGTGCAGAGAGGCCCTCAAGGACCAACAGGAGCTCATATGCAGTGTTGGGAATCAAAGAGGCCCTCCTGCCAAAAGCCCATCTCCTGGAAAGCAGGGGGTCTCTAGTGGGGTTAAGTGGAGCTGTGCTGTGTAATCAGGAGTGCAAGTCTCCCCTCCAGCTTTGGCACCGTTGTAAGGTGGAAATGGATGTTCTATTGTTTTCCTCTTTAGTGCCCATAGGGTACAGTTTATCTTTATGTGTTTCATTCACTCAGCAGGATCTACCATTCCATGACTGTGAGATGTAAACTTAAAGGAAAACTGTAAGAGCGAAAAATACCCAAAGACAACAGTAAATGTCAAATGTGTATGGTTTGTTTGGAAAATTAGCCCTGTGGGGATTCAAGTGTAAAGCAAAATTTTTCACAGGATGAGAAACATAAGTACATAATTCTCAATATACAGTAGGGGAAAAAAGTATTTGATCCCCTGCTGATTTTTGTACATTTGTCCACTAACAAAGAAATGATCAGTCTATAATTTTAATGGTAGGTTTATTTGAACAGTGAGAGACAACAATTAAAAACAAAAAAAAATCCAGAAAAGTGCATGTCAAAAATGTTATAAATTGATTTGCATTTTAATGATGGAAATAAGTATTTGACCCCTCTGCAAAACATGACTTAGTACTTGATAATGACTTAGTAATTACCTAATATTTTCAATTCCCTGGCTGAGGGATGGAGGTTCTCACCCAAAATTTGACGGTACATGGCCCCGTCCATCGTTCCTTTGATGTGGTGAAGTTGTCCTGTCCCCTTAGCAGAAAAACACCCTCAAAGCATAATGTGTCCACCTCCATGTTTGACGGTGGGGATGGTGTACTTGGGGTCATAGGCAGCATTCCTCCTCCTCCAAACACGGAGAGTTGAGTTGATGCCAAAGAGCTCCATTTTGGTCTCATCTGACCACAACACTTTCACCCAGTTCTCCTCTGAATCATTCAGAAGTTCATTGGCAATCTTCAGACGGGCATGTATATGTGCTTTCTTGAGCAGGTGCGCTGCAGGATTTCAGTCCTTCACGGCATAGTGTGTTACCAATGGTGACTATGGTCCCAGCTGCCTTGAGATCATTGGCAAGATCCTCCCATGTAGTTCTGGGCTGATTCCTCACTGTTCTCATGATCATTGCAACTCCATGAGGTGAGATCTTGCATGGAGCCCCAGACCGAGAGAGATTAACAGTTATTTTGTGTTTCTTCCATTTGCGAATAATCGCACCAGCTGTTGTCACCTTCTCACCAAGCTGCTTGGCAATGGTCTTGTAGCAATTCCAGACTTGTGTAGGTCTACAATCTTGAGAGTTTGGAATCTGATTGATTTATTGCTTCTGTGGACAGGTGTCTTTTATACAAGTAACACCCTTTAAGAGAGTGCTCCTAATCACAGCTCGTTAAATGTATAAAAGACACCTGGGAGCCAGAAATCTTTCTTATTGAGAGGGGATCAAATACTTATTTCCCTCATTAAAATGCAAATGAATTTATAAAAATTTGTACATGCGTTTTTCTGGATTTTTTTGTTGTTATTCTGTCTCTCACTGTTCAAATAAACCTACCATTAAAATTATAGACTGATCATTTTTTTTTTGTTGTTAGTGGGCAAACATACAAAATCAGCAGGGGATCAAATATGTTTTTCCCCCACTGTAGAGGGTCAGAGGATATACTCTGTGTCCATATGAACAACATTTTCTCCTATTTGTAAAATCACTTATGGAATTAATTATTGGACATATAATGTAAAGAGACTTTATTTATTAAGTTCAACTGGCATGCCATTTCATGGCATGTTCAGGTTATCTTCAGAACTAGTGGAGTATTCCCATTTGCTCGATTCCTTGCCAAGATCAGCAAAGATGTCACCTCTTGATTGTGGCCACACATGTGCCATTATAGACAACCTGAGTGAACCAGGTGGCTTGACAATATTTTTCATTCAAAGTCATCATGAGGGTTGAAAATACATTCTGATGCATTCCACTGCATTGCAGTGACAACCATAGCAGTGACAGGGGTGAAGAGTTCTATAGCTACAGATTTGGCCATTTGGGAAGGAACATATGTTGGCCCTATCTTTGGCCTGTTCATGAACCACATTGTGCAGTCTTTTTGTAAACAGATACACTGCCTGTCAGTCATATTTGTTCCAAATTGATTAAACCACCTTCATGTAGACTTGTCAGTACAGGCTTGCTAAAACTGCTTATTTCATGTCTGATTATATTTATTCAGTTGGTGTGCAGCTCTTAAAGTCAGAAGGTGTGCATATGCTCACTTACAGACCTTGTTTGGTCACCTCATTATCATACATGACTTTGTGAGTCCTTGGTGGTTGACAATACAGCTATGGAACCTGTACCTGTTCTTCACAGCAACTGGAATGTGGAAATGTGCAGACTCCAGGTCTATGGTTAAAAACTATTCATGAATGCTTATAAGCCAATCATCTCTACTCAAATCTGGTATGCACAGCATACATAACAGTAGTCATTTTAAGAAGACATTTAAGTATCTTAGATCAGGGGTCTTCAACGTTTTCCAGGCCAAGGACCCCCAAACTTATGGCGAGATGGAGTGGGGACCCCCTAATTATATATATTGTATGAAATTGTGTTATATCAAACTGGTACCAAAACTTTCCGACCCCCATGCAGTACCTCCACGGACCCCCGAGGGGTCGCGGACCCCCTGTTGAAGACCTCCATCTTATATCTCAAATGTGGTGGATTCCACCTCCTTCTTTCAAACTTAGACATGTTGAAATCAATTTGGCCAGGCTCTCTGGAATTAGAACATTTCTATTGCCTGTTTTCTAGTAATGACTCCTCTTCTGCTGTCACTATACCCAATTGGTTCAGGTCTGGTACAATACCTCTATGGGTCTGACTCCAGTGTTTGGTATGGCCAGTGGTGACACAGAAGGGAGATCCAGCACACTGGTAATTTCACAGATTATACTTGGATCCCTGGCACTTCTGTTAAATTCTTGTTTAAAGGGTTGATTCTTGCCATTTTCTGACCAAAGATATGTCCAGGTATAAATGGAAGATGAAACTCCATGTTTTTACTGGGCTCCAACTTGAAGTGATGTCTGTTGCTTTGCTGTGTTCCTTACATCTCTTGCATTATCTCCTTTATAGGCAAGATAAATTTTAAACACCTCTGTATTGAAGAAACCATTGCATTCCTTCAAAATGGTAAATTTGGGAATAGCCCAGTCACCTACGTGGAGAGATGTTCTACAAAAAAATGGATTAGGCACCTGCCCAGCTGTATTGGGTGGAAGATCCAGCCTTAAATGCATAATGCAGCCTATGCAGTGTTGGGACTATGCTATGCTCCTGTTTTAATCTCTGATCTGGCTTGTTAGCAGGCTACCAGGCTATCAGAAATGGTTCTCAAGCTTAAATAATTAGATGCAGCCACTGATAGCACGTCAAAGTTCCCCAGAGCTCTGTACATCATTATTGATAACAGCCTTTGCCTGTAATTCATGCCCACTGCCAATTTCTCTTTTCTGCATTCCGACATAGTAAAGGCATTCACTCTTCCTCTTCTATGGGACTGATCAGTTGAGACTTCTGCCCAATTCTGCTCTGAATTTTCTCTGACTTGTTTTGGACTTTAAGGCAAGTGAGTGTGTTTAACAATTGTGGTCTAAATATTATTGAAAAACTCAACAAGAAAAATCTGGCAACCCCATCTGGCAATACCAATAACAAGTTTAACAATCAAATTATTAAAGCGCTATACTGAGTGACTGAGTGAATACACTTCATCAGCTCCTAAATAAACTGAGAATAGGATAGAGTATAAGTGTGATGTAGTGGGAGCCATTTATAGACTACCCACTTGGGGTCACTTTCTCAAGGTGACAGATTTGCTAATACTCCATTATTTTTGAAGGAATCCACCCTGGTGGTCCAGAACAAAGGAAATACGAAGACATTATTTAGGATTGTCATTTATTCATTTTTTGCAACCACTTTGTCCTTGTCAGGGTTGTGGTCATGGTCCTGGGGCCTATCCTGAGAACACTGGCCTAGACCCTTAATGGGACACCATTCTATTGCAGTGTAGCACACAATTTTATATTTGGGGCAATTCTGACTTAGAAAAAAAAAAAAAAGAATCTACCTATTGGCATGTTTTAGGAGGTGAGAGCAATGATACCCATTGTGCTACTGTTCAATCCTAATTAGGATTTTTCAATTCTTTCTTGGAATAGATGGAGAGTATGTCAGTTTTTAAATAATTACCCAAGCATTGTATTATAAATTGCAAACAGCCTCCTTCGATTAAATTATTGTGTTGTTCATAATTAACTATCAAACAACTACTTTATTATTAATTACTGAGTAATTATCCAGCATTCATTAGTAATTAGGTGTCTCGGGTGTTAATATAGTATTACTCATTAATCATTGCATAGTTACATATGATTTATTGAACATATTGAAATAAACTCTTTTAATAACATTGCTCAATCAATAATTGCCACAGGATTCATTAATAGCATGCAGTTCCATGGTTGCATTTTTTTTTTTTTTTTCAGTTTACTATGTTTCTAACAACAGACATTTCATTGGTATTTATATGTATTCAGCACAGAATGTGTTTTCTGAAAAATGTTGATTGCTGATGATAATTTCTTGGTGAAGAAAAATAATTCAAGAAATGGACGAAAAAATCTTTATTTAAGAGGTTTTTCCATCAGTGACTTTGCATTAGGTTTTGTTTAGTAAATACTGTATAGTGGTAACATGTCAACCCATTTATTAAAATTAGTATTAGTACTAAATTACATTAAAAAAAAAACATTTATTAAAAATAAATGAAAGGTTTTTGTCAAAACTGTAGCTTTTCTGTGCCCTTTGGTCTGTAGACTTTGAATGTGTGTAGAAGGCACACCAAGCATGGAACTCAGCTTGTGGGCGAAGGAGGTTACAGCGCCAATGACACACAGCAACCTACTTAACAGCTTAATTTAATCTCAATATGGAAGGAGGCTCTTTGTTGAAGAAACAGGCGATTAGGCAGGCAGGCAGCACCTTTGCCTTTTCTTAATGCAAATCTTTCATTTATTCCAATTACCCTTTCCCCCAAGGCTCTTCATCACACATTCATCCTGCCAATCTGCCAGCACTATCCTTTCACAATGTCTGTTTATATTATACTCAAGTCTTTGTGTTTGAAACTTTATTTGCTAAGTACCACCATCCAGTGCTGAGAACAACTGTACAGTATTGTGAAAAAGTATTTGCCCTGTTTTGTCCTGATTTCTTCTGTTTGTGTGTATATCTCAAACTAAATGAAATACAACATAAAACAAAGGCAACCTGAGTAAACACACAATACAGTTTTTATTATTATTTTTTTATTGAAAAAAAAAAAAAGGTTATCCACCACTTATCATGAATGTGAAAATTATTGCCCCTTAAACTTAAAATCTTGTTGTGCCACCTTTAGCTGCAATACCTGCAACCAAATGCTTCCGATAACTGGAGATCAGACTTTCACTTACTTCTAGGCCTAGGACTTACTCCTATGATTTTGATCATTGTCTTGTTGCATAATCCAGCTGCACTTAAGTTTCAAGTTATGGACTGAAGACTGGACATACTCTTTTAGGATTTTCTGGTAGAGAGAAGAATGCATGATTCCCTCAATTATTGCAAGTTGCCCAGGCCCTTATGGAGCAAAGCATCCCCACACCATCACACTTCCACCACCATGCCTGACTGTAGGAATGATGTTAATTTAGTGAAATTCTGTGTTTGGTTTACACCAGGTGTAATGGGACCCCTGTCTTCCAAACAGTTCTACTTCAAACTCATTAATCTATCGAACATTCTCCCAAAAGGTTTGAGGACCATCATAGTGTGTTTTGTTAAAATTCAGATGAGCCTTAATGTTCTTCTTGGTTTGCAGTGGTTTTTGCCTTGCCACTCATTCATGGATGCCATTTTTGCCCAGTGTCTTTCTGATAGAGAAGTTATAAACAGTGACCATTATTGATGTAAGAGAGGCCTGTAGGTCCTTTGATTTTATCCTTGGCTCTTTTGTGATATCCTGGATGAGAAGTTGCTGTGCTCTTGGAGGCATTTTGGAAGGTCGGCCAGTTCTGGGAAGGTTCACTACTGTGCCAAGTTTTTCCATTTGGAGATAATGGATCTCAATGCAGTCCTTTGGATTCCCAGAGCCTTTGAAATAGCTTTTCAACCCTTTCCAGACTGATGTATTTCAATCACCTT
Organism: Noturus placidus; assembly: GCA_022414735.1. NCBI lineage: Eukaryota > Metazoa > Chordata > Actinopteri > Siluriformes > Ictaluridae > Noturus > Noturus placidus. The sequence continues at coordinate 170,369 of JAFFST010053748.1, read as the reverse complement.
TGGCATTGTGTATTACTGGGTAAGACCTTTTAACGGAATTCATGCTCTTGAAAAAAATTCCATTTAAATGTTAATTTGATTGAACGGCGTTTTTCAGTAATCAGGCCTGGTTGCATCGAATACAACTAAACCCCATTATGAATGCAGTTTCATAGATTTGGGGAATTATTAATTATGGGGGCAAATACATTTTCACACAAGCCCAGGTGTTACAGTTATTCATGACCAATGAGTTAAATTTTAATCAAATTAGAAATCACTTATTATACAGCAACACAATATGTGACAAATGTTACTTCTGCTTCTGTTACTTCTGTTACTTTAGTAAACACGATCATAAAATGAAAAGTGGCTTATCTGTTGAAAGTAGGGGGTGCAAATTGACGTCCTTAACACGTCAGAGAACTATACATGCAACTCTATATATATATATATATATATATATATATTTCAATTATAACTATATACATATATGTATAAGGGTGTTTGAGTATGTACATATTTCTAAGTAACCTGACAAAGTTTAACTTTGGTTAAGAGGAATATTTGTGCCCTCTCCACAGCTGGGCAAGAGTTTGGCACTTTTACCTAGACACAAGCCTAATTATTTCATGAAATAATTTAATGTCACTGATGCTGTCAGCACTTCTCGCCAGGACACCAGACTCTCTGCTGTGAAATTTATCTCCGTCACGTTTAATAAATGAGGCGGCCATCACAATTTTGGCAAAGATTCCAGACGCAGTGTTGGAGCTGGCTCTGCGGCTCCTCACAGCCAGAGAGACAGGCAGCTCCAAATGTCATCATCCTCATCATTTACAATTAAATATATTTATTTGGGAGAAAAGACACCAAGTGACATCATATTCCTGCAGAGAGATCTGGGCTCTTTGCCTAACATGAAATGCCCTGAAGATATCAGCATTTAAATCTAGAAGATTTATTAATAATTCTGAAGATTTTAAAGTTTGCCTATTAATCACTCTCACTAGTTTTAGCTGTCTAAAAACAAGAATGGGAAATTAAATGTATTAAAAATAGACAAAGTTAGAATGGATTACTTTGCTGTCCAGATTTGAGCATAAATATTAAACTTTCCAATGAAACCTTAAACAGAGGACATGTAAAATGCTAGGTTAAATATGCATTAACTTCGGCCATCTTGATGGAAAAAAAGCTGGCTAGGCATGATTGATTTTACATAGAGTACTTCAGTCAATAAAGACATTCAGCTGCTCAGAACAAACAACAGCGGGTGCATAATGACAGCTCTACTTTCAAACCGAGAACCACAGAAGTCATTTAAATGTAAAAAGCATCATTTTATAATTCAGCTAATTACATTTAATTGTTAGAATTAGAGGAACCTAGGGACTTCAAGCATTGTGGGGATAGATATTGATAATTGCAGTTATTTTAATCAATCAATGATCAGGCATCTAGAGAGATCTGCTGGAGTGATGATCTCCCCTCAATCCTATCTGAGTAAGAACATTTTGTTCTCTCTCTCTCTCTCTCTCTCTCTCTCTCTCAAGAATTTGGAGACAAGGGAAATAACCAAGCAACTGTGGCAGTTTACTGAAACTGACAATTCAAACAGCACACTGCTGTAAAAGTGAACAGAGATAATCTAATACTTATAACAGCCTGTCCCGCAATCAACCACAACCTCACTGTACAGCTTGGCACAACCACACTCAAGCCAACCAGGACAGCCAGGAACCTTGGGGTGACTCTTGATGACAGCTTGACCTTTACAGACCACATCTCAACAACTGCTCGGTCCTGTAGATTCATCCTGTTCAGCATCAAGAAAATCTGACTCTACCTCACCGAACAGGCCACACAGATACTAGTCCAGGCTCTTGTTATCTCAAAACTGGACTACTGCAACTCTCTACTTTCGGGCCTCCCAGCCAGCTCCATCAGACCCCTGCAGATGATTCAGAATGCTGCAGCACGCCTTGTCTTCAACCAGCCCAAGAGAACCCATGTCACACCCCTCTTCATCTCCCTCCACTGGCTTCCTGTAGCCGCCCGCATCAAATTCAAGGCCTTGATGCTCACCTACAAGACCTTGTCTAGAACAGCACCCTCCTACCTCAGCTCTCTCCTGAAGGCTTACGTTCCCACACGCAATCTGCGATCGATTAGCGGCTGACGTTTAGTAGTTCCTGCGAAGCGTGGCACAAGGTCCCTTTCCAGAACCTTCACAATAACTGTTCCTCACTGGTGGAATGAACTTTCAACCTCAATCCGGATTGCAGAATCTCTCACCATCTTCAAAAAACAGCTAAAGACTCACCTCTTCTGTCAACAACTAACCAACTCATTAAAAAATAAATAAATAAATAAATAAAAGCACTTGCACCTCTACTCTGCGCACTTTGCTTCTTCTAGTACTCAATTAATAGATATTGTATAGTAGCACTACTTGTATTGTTCTCTGTTTGATATCACTTTGCTTGTATCGCTCATTTGTAAGTCACTTTGGATAAAAGCGTCTGCTAAGTGAATAAATGTAAGTGTAAATAACTGCTAAAATAACAGAGAACAACATTTTCACTGTAAGTCAGTTGAAAGTCTCACCTCTCACCTGGATAATGTAGACGTGTACTTAAGAACTGCTGTTGTTATCATTCATACTGTTTTGTGCTCATCCAAAGACTCATTCACAATATGATCATACTTAACATGCTTTCGGAAAGCTACACACTTACTACAGTTTGCCTTTAATCTTCTACAAGTGTATAGGGTAATGATTTATAATCCCACTATCCTTCTCCAGTCTGGCTCCTTTCAAGGCTTCTTGCTGTCTCAGTGACTTTTTCCTTGACACTGTTGCCTCTGGCCTCTACGGATCTAAATTTACATACTGATTCCTGTAAAGCTGCTATGTGACATTGTGTATTGTTATAAGTGCTATACAATTTGAGTTGAACTGAATCGAATTCCCCTTAAATGTATTCTAATTCTCTTCAACCCACTTTTCTAAAATATACGCAACACCACTCAGAGTGGCGTTCAGAGAGATGGAACAAAAAAATGCAGATAATGAAATTTTATATCCAGCACAAACCAAGCTGAATGAGTGAGGGATTTAAAAGTACTGGTTGCACCTGTGCAGAACTGGAACACTTGTCACATAATATATGGACAGCTGTCAGTGTGATTTCTCTGGATAGATGAGAAGCAGTGTTCAACTAACTGTGGAGGGAAATTGGATTTCCGGAATGAAAGACATTAAAGAAGCACAACATGCAACATTCAGATAGAAAGGGAAGCACTGACAAAGGTATAATTTTAGTCTTTCTCTGTTGCTTGAGATTGTAATGCAGCGTTCAAGAAGCATTCAAAAAGCCACATTCTTTCCGGAATTTAATTTGCATTTCCCATGGTGCTTGGTGGCACAAGGCTTTCTGTTGGGCAATAGAAAATACCCCAAAGGCTCAGAAAATGGAGCATATGACCCAAATGTAATCTGTAGGTGAAGCTGATCTAAGTGGCCTCTTTATGGGAAGTGAGGGCCTCTTTCTCCTGATTTAGTGGACTCTCCATTAGCTGTCACACTAGCAGCAGGTCTCTGAGCCTAATTGCACACCAGATGTGTGAAAAACTGTAGAGAGGATATGAACAAAGGCCAGTACTATGTTACCACAGTAATTGTGATGTCCCTCTTAGCATAAGGACCACAGAACTGTTACAACCAGACGCTTTCGCTGCAACATTGCTAAGTACTACAAGCCTGGGGGAATTCAAGAGAAGCAAAGGGATTTATATTAGCAGAATTTGGCCGACTTTATTCCTTACTACTCCAGTTCAGCGGTTCAGTCCCTTTTTAATCAAATTCACAGCAAGCAGAGCCCAGAGCAAAGACTGTGAAGAGCCAGATCTCTCTCGCTCTCTCTCTCTTTCTCTCTCTCTCTCTCACACACACACACACACACACACACACACACACACACACACAAAGAGTCAATGTCAGTTTTAATGAACTTCAGGTCATGCCAAATCAACTGAGTCTCAATTCATAAAGCATTATGATTGGTAGAAATAGATTATCCACAGCAGATGAGCCAGACCATTTTTTTTCTACTTTTGTAATTTCCATGCATTGCACCTCACCACAAGCATATAATATTGCAATCTTAGATTGTGATCTTTAAACAGCAGGTCCTGCAATTTAAACAACTTTAAACAACAGCCTACACATTGCCAAAATCCTCAGGAAAATGAAAGACACACAAATATTGGTTCTTAAATCCATTTCCCTAAATAAATTTACTTTAATGTTATTATGGTTATTTATATCATCAACCATATTCCTGTTAGAACATTATCATTCATAGAAGTAATACATTAACTATTATCAGATTTATTAAGTGTAGATTGTAATATGAATGTAGGTTATAATACACATATACAAGTGTAGATTATAATGTGTTGCTTCTCATGTACCCTATAATCTAATTTCACTGGAAGCACTCTCTCTTTAGGAAAACACCTTTACAGAAATTGTGAAAAAAAAGGGGCAAATAAGCAAGGAGAAGATCCAAGCAATGATATTCAAGCAATGAATCAGCAGAATACATTCTTTCTTTGGAGTAGAGAAAGCTTGCAGGTCTTATACAGTGCACTGGGCTTTTAGACTAGAAATACAAGCACACACTAAATGACACAACTATCCACAACTATCCACTCTTTTACTGTGGCACGTTTGGTGGTACCAGATTGCTTGAATTTGAAGAATTAAACAGAGTTTACACTGAATAATCAAAAAAAAAAAAAAAAAAAACAGTTCTGCAGTAATGAGCATGTGCTCACTGTATACTCAGATTTCTGTTCTTGGCTGACAGGCCTGAAACATGATATCGTCTTCTGCTGGTCTAGCCAAAACACCTCAAGGTTCAACATATTGTGCATTGTGCATTCTGAGATGCTTTTCTGATGAACATGGTTGTAAATAATCGTTATTTGAGTTACCGTAGTCCTCCTGCCAGCTTGAACCACACCATTCTGTATAAACTCTAGAGACCTGTAACTTCTGAAATACTCAAACCAGCCCATCTAGCAACAACGATGCCACGGTCAGAGTCACCGAGATCCCATTTTTCCCGGTTCTGATGTTTGATGTGAGCATGAACTGATGCTCTTTACCTGTATCTGGATGTATGAATGCATTACACTGCTGCCACAAGATTAGCTGATTGAACAATTGAATTAATGAGCAGATGTATATGTGTTCATATTAAAGTGGCCAGTGAGTGCATAAACAAAGTTAACTTCACTGGGGATCAGGGCTAGAGGGGCTAAGATCTCCCTTTTTTTTCCCTAAAAATAAGGTACAATGTACAGTGGTGTGAAAAAGTGTTTGCCCCCTTCCTCATTTCCTGTTCCTTTGCATGTTTGTCA
>JAFFST010053748.1:125993-141664 GCA_022414735.1 Noturus placidus | reverse complement strand
CCCCCTCCCGCCCGATGTCCAAGCGCTTGGACCCAAAAATGTCTACACCATGGTTATGCCCTTGGAGGTATATATCACAAACAAGTTACATATATATGTAACTTGTGTTGTGCAGCGACCCACTGGAGAATACGGGGTCACGGCACCACTCTAACTTGCGTTGTGTTTTTGCTGGTGATACACTCAGAGGCGATGATGGTGGATGAAGCAGTTTTGTTCATCTGCATGGGTCAGGAAATACAAAATTGAGGGAAGACAAAGAGATCTGGTCCGCCTGCAGCAGTTAACTTCCCTTCTGCTACCAGATACAATTCTATTACTCTACTAAATATCTAAACATATGATTATTTCACTTCAGGTTCAGTATAAGGTGAGATGGGTCAATAAAATAATACAAAATGAATTAAACAAGGGAATAATATAGTACAAAACATGGGCATTAATGTGTAAATTTATATAACTGTATAATTAAACTACTTATATATCTAATATATTGCAATCTGTTATACTTCTAATTAAATCTAATTACATTCTTACATGGGGTGATCATCCAGTAGGATAAAATAAATATAAACAATAGCGTATACAAACATTCATTCAGAGAGTGAATTCGATACACCACATACAAAGATAACGCTACTTCATCTATTTTCATTAGTAACGCGTAAAACAGCGCCCATAACAAAGTAAATACTCCACTTTTGTGGTGATACAGCAGTACTGCATTTAGCACACTACAAAGCTGCTAATGGCTAGTCATTCTAGCTCGCACATGCTAACCACGCTACGAGTAAAACATAAAACATTCATGAAACATAAAATCAGAACAAATACAATTGGTTACCTGCATGGGTCAGGAAATACAAAAGTGAAGGAAGACAAAGAGATCTGGTCAGCCTGAACAAAATAAATGTCGTATTAAAATTGGCGCTAACGCCAAGCCTCGTGCTTCAAGGCCAAACAAACATACAAAACAATATAAAACATCCCTAAAACACGAGTTATGTGTATGAATATACATAATGATTTTAACAATGGATATAAGACATATATAATACAACTTATAACACATTTTTAATAACCTTTACTGTGGACCGTCTTTTGTCCAGCTTACCTGCAGCAGTAACTTCCCTTCTGCTACAGAGTACCCACAATGCAACTGGTATATAGAATAACTCCACAATAAAACTATATATATATATATATATATATATATATATATATATATATATATATACACTCTTTGCAGAGCTCTGGTATATAATATACTATATGACAGCAAAGTTCTTGAATCAGAAAGTTAATTACATTTACATATAACAGCTACTCAATGCACCGGCTGTAACATAAATGATAGCTTTGTGTTTATGTGCTAGATCTAATAGGTTTTAGTTTCTATAATAACAGCTCATTCATTGAAAAATATGTGGCAGATGCTCCACATAATCAAAGACCAATAATAAACAGATTAATAATAATAATAATAATAATAATAATAATAATAATAATAATAACGTGTTTTATTTAACAAAGAATAATATATAGTTGTTGATGTGGTAAAGCTTTCTGTTTTTATTATTATTATTATTATTATTATTATTATTATTATTATTATTATTATAGCATGGCCCAATCACAGATTAATTCTAGATTCGTAGGCCAGTGCTGTTGTACAAAAATATACTAATAATATCATTAAACATCATTAAATATCAAATAATATCATATAGTGGACAGTGTTTCCCCACCAGTGCCGAGAAAAAGCTTGGGCACCATCTCGCTGTCCTCTAATACAGCGGTCAGTAATTGCTTCTGTCCTTCTTGTTCACACTTTTTTCTTTCAAAATACTCAAAGGCTTGTCTTTTAATACAAGGGGCTTGGTCTCCAAGTGGAAAAGAAGTTTTGAAGGCTTCATTGCCTCATTAGAGGGCCGGTTGCCACATATTATGCAGAGCGGGATTAGTGCGTGGAAATCACCTGTCGCGATAAAACCATATTTCTAGTAGGACTCCTGGTGTTGTCTGTTAAATGCAGCTTTCCTTTTCTTGGAAGTCGTAGGCTCTTCTTCTGTCTCCTGACTAAGCCCTTTCCCCTTTGCAAAGAAACTTTCCAGAGACGTTTGTTTTTTACACATTTTGCTAGTTTGTTGGTTTATTTTTTAGCAGTAATGTATCACATGACCGAGACAAGCATCTTGACGTGTGTTAAGCGTGAGTCATAGATGGATGTAACGGTGAGAATCCGGTCATTTTTTAAAATAGAACATCATTCAGACTCAGATAATAAATAAAATGGAAATAATGTAAGTTATTTATTCTTTCTCTGCCGCACAGTACCAAATTATCCACGGACCGGTACCGGTCAGCACCAAATGGTTTGCCAGAAGAACTTTGAAGCTGTCCAATATCCATGGTCTCTCTAAACTCCCCTCATAGCCGAGCCTTTTCTTTGGTGGCCCTATTGGCCAGCCGGTACCTCTCAATTGACTCTACAGACCTATATGCAAGCATCGCTCGGAAGGCCTATTTCTTAGACCTGACATATTCACTCACTGCTTGTGTCCACCAACGGATCCTAGGGTTGCCACTTTGACAGGCTCCAACCACCTTCATGCCACAGCAATTGAAGTCTCGAACAAGATCCATTTGTACTCAATGTCCTTGGCCTCACTCAGGATACAGTATAAATCTGTCCCAAGGTGGGAGTTGAAATCTTTCTTCTCAGCATCATCAGCCAGACGTTCCCAGCAGACGGTTACTGCATTTCCCGGGTCTATCCGGCCAGCGTCCCGTTCATTGGATCCGACTCACCAAAAGGTGGTGATCAGTTAACAGCTCTGTCCCCTCATCACCCAGGTGTCCAAAATATACTGTCTTCAGTCTGATGAAACAACGATAAAATCAATCATCAACCTAAGGCCCAAGGTGCTCTGGTACCAGGTACACTTATGAGCATCCTTGTGCTTGAACATGGTGTTTGTTATGGACAATCCATGACTAGTACAGAAGTCCAGTAACAACTCACCACTGAGGTTCAGATCAGAGAGGCCATTCCTCCAAATCACCCCTCTCCAAGTAACTCCATTGTTTCCTACGTGCACATTGAAGTCTCCTAGTATGACTACAGATTTGGGAGGCTGCACCCTATCGAGCACCATATCCACCTTCTCCAAAAAGGCCGGCTACTCTGAACTGCTGTTCAGTGCATACGGGCATACAACAGTCAATGTTTTCCTCTCTGAGGCACAAAGTCTCATTGAGGCAACCCTCTTGTCTGCAGGGACAAACTCCATCTGTGCAGCACCCAGCATGGGACTTTTGAGCATCCCGACACCCACATGGGGCGACTCACATAGATCCACTCAAGAGTAGGAAAGAGACCACCCCTGATCGAGAAGTTTGGTTTGAGAGACAATGCCATGCATGAAGGTGAGAGCAACTATATCTACTCAGTACCTTTCCACCTCCTCCACAAGCTATGGCTTTTCCCCAGCCAGTCTCCATCGCCAAGGTCCAGTCCGTCTAGGTCCACCCTTCACCTTACGGGTGGTGGTCCCACAAGACAACTCTACGCAGCTGGTCACCCACCACAAGGTGCTCGCCAACAAACACCCCCAGCCATGGTCCCGGGTCCACGGGTGAGTCCCGGTATCCCTGTTCAGGGCGAGGTTCTCTCTGTCTTTTTAGTCATCATCCAAGCAGTCTTTAGGACTGTGTATGGTTCATTAAAAATACATTTATGTGAAAACATTTAAATCTGGCATCTAGACGAAACCATATTCATGTTAACTGTTTCTAAACTAAATTATTTTGTAAATTAATTATTCAAAAGCAAGGATAAATTAAATGTGTTGAGATGCCTGACCTGTTTGAGGAACTCCAACAATTGTGAAGCTGTTATTTTGGAAATAATTTCAGTTTAATCACCCATGAGTATGCAAATTTACTGGATAATACATACTGCACATTCTTAGATCACTGTACGGCTGGCACCAGAAGGTCTGCATCACTTCCTGTAAATGTCAAAAGACCACACCCTTATGTGTGTATGTGACATATGTTCTGCAAATGTACGGAGTTTTCTGATAAGGAGTTCACGTGTTTTCAGGTAGAAGAATGAACAAACCTCACTGAGTGAATTATTACATTCTGCAATGTAAGGGCTTTTCTGATAATTCATATTTGATATAGTCTTAGAGGTCTCTGAGTTTGACTGATATGGATGGTATATTTCTTAATCTAATTGATCACAAGACAGTACCATCTGGTTGATTACCTTTAAGAGGTCCTCTGTGACTGGTATGGAAAACTCCAAGGGGCTGGAAAAACCATTCTTCCCCAAATTCTCATTGATTAAAATACACAAGGTTTACTTTGTTTGGATATTTAAGTAGTGTTGTCAAGAAACTCAATGAATCTGTAGACAGATCTGCCGAACAATTGCTGTGTAGTTTTCTCTACCAGGTATTGAAGTTTGATTATCTTATCTTGTACTATTATGTTTGAATTTGATTGGCAAATTCAGCTCTGCGTCAAAACAGGAGACGCACGTGGGGTGGGGCAGAGCTGCTGACACACCTCCGGCCAGTGATTGACCCGTCGTGCGGAGAAAACCCACCAGTCAGCAGATGAGGGAGGAGTATAAGCTGCCGCACCTCCGCCCGTTCGGAGAGAAGGAATTTTCATGACATGTGCACATTTCTTCTCACCATCACCGGTCATTAGTCTGAGTATTGTTTGGCGTGTTGTTCTAATCGCTTTCTCCCTGTCTGTTTTCTCTTTCAGACGACTCAGACAAGACCGCTGCTCGGGGGACGCTCATTCAAGGTACTATCTAAAGGCACGAGAAAGCCCGCATACTTCTGGAAAGGTGTGACATGCCCCCAGAAGAACGCTGCAATGCCAGCCACGCACAAACACTCCTTCTCAACCCCCAGATCTCCACCTTGAAAGAAAGAAATAAAAGAGCACCTTTTACACCCAAATCAATGTCCTCCTGTGTGTCTGTGCTCCGTCCCTGGGCTATTTCCTTACACTGGTGGAGGATGCGGGCATGAGCACAGACCCGCCCACTTCAAAAAAAAGTTTTTCTAAAAAAAAAAAAAAAAGAGAGGAAGAAAATGTGTTTTTTCTCCCCCTCTCTACCCCTCCATCGTGATCTTTTGGCATCCCACATAAGGCTAGTGGAGAAATACTGTATGGATCCGGTGCTACAGCGACTGCTGGAGGTCAGCATCCAGCAACAGACCGTCACCCAGCATCTTGCACAAAGCCTACAAGACAGCGACTCCCACCGCCACTCCCGGGCCGCGAAGTCCACCACCTGCTTCCCCTCTAACCCCCAAAGAAGATCTCGAAGCGTATTCCGAGACATTTGAAAGTATCGCCCACTGCGAAGACTGGGACCATGAAGATTCGGCCCCGCTTTCAGGGGAGGCACGCACAGCCTATTATGCCCTCACACCCAAAGAAGCCGCTGATTATGGAGAGATGAAAAGGGGAGTTCTGGTGTGGTGTGGGCGAACTCCCCACCAGGCCGTGGCGGAATTCCCCCGATGGGCGTACCACGCTGGGCCCAGACCTCGCAGCCAGCTGAGCACCCTCATAAGTATCACCAAGAGATGGCTCCAGCCCGACATACATACCGCCACCAAGGTCTCAGAAAAGGTGGCCATGGATTGGTTCACGAGGGCTCTACCCCACGCGGAGCGTCAGGTCGTGGGGTTGCATGCGCCAGAGACACCTCAGGAGCTCCTGACTGTCCTGGAGCACACATTAACCACCCTGGAGCTTGGTGAGAAAAAACGGCGAGGCCGCAGCCCGCCCTCAGGGGTCCTGCCCCACTGATCCAACCGGCAGCGCTATACAGGCACCTGGAGGGCCCCACGAAGCTCACCGCTATGGGAGAAACCCGCGGATGAACCCAAGGTCCGGAAGCTGTGGATTTTGGGGTGCGCCCTCCACCCATTGAGACCGCCGAAAGCCCCTACCCTGTCAGTGTGGGTTGAGGGGAACCCAGTCACGGCCATGCTGGACACCAGGAGCACCGTGAACCTCACCAAACTGACGGTCCTACCCAAAGGACTTGGCCGGAGCGGGGCCATCACCATGACCTGCATCCATGGAGACACCCGGGAAGTCCCTGCAGCCGAGGTCCAGATCTGGAGTAAAGCCGGGGCCTGGTCCCTCCAAGTTTGAGTTATCCCTGATCTTTCAGTGCCCCTGCTCCTCGGAAGAGACTGGGCCGGGTTCCCGACCAACCCAGCTCAAGGACCTGACAAGATCCCTCAGCACACCAAGGTGAACCGAGCCCAGCAGGCCTGCCTGGCCCAGGACAACGGGGACGCCCCCCACAGAAGGTAAGCGGCACCCACCTTCTAACCCAGTGTCCTCTGTGTTTCACCAGGTAATCCCGCAGGGGAACTTTGGAAGAGAACAGAAGGAGGACGACCGCCTGAAGCACTGCTGGGCTCAGGTGCGAGTGATAGAGGGGATCGACCAGGACCCTAAACAAAGGCTCCCCTCCTCCTACTTCCTCGTCCAGGGTGGCCTCCTCTACCAACGGGCCTGCCACCGAGGGGAGCAGGTGGACCTCCTCGTAGTGCCCAAGTCCAAAACGCAGGTCCTGATGCTCCTGGCCCACGCCCATCCACTCGAGGGTCACTTGGGGGCGCGAAAGACCCTGGAAAAGCTGAGGGACCGCTTTGTGTGGCCGGGAATGGACGCAGAGGTCCGAGGCTTCTGTCAACAATGCCCCCAGTGTCAGCGTACCACCCCACGGAGGACCCCGCCGGCACCTCTTATCCCACTGCCCATCTTAGGCATGCCCTTCGAGTGGATCAGCATGGACCTCGTGGGGCCACTTCTTAAATCTGCCCAGGGCCACAAGTATATACTCGTCATCATGGACTATGCCACCCGATATCCGGAGGCAGTACCCCTCCGCAAGACCACCTCCCGTAATATCGCAAAAGAGCTGCTACTCCTCTTCAGCCAAGTGGGAATCCCCAAGGACATCCTGACCGACCAAGCTACGCCCTTTGTCTCGAAACTAATGTCTGATCTGTGTCAGCTGTTGCAGGTAAAGCACCTAAAGGCGTCCGTCTCCCACCCCCAGACCAATGGGCTCGAGAGGTTCAACCAAACCCTGAAGCAGATGTTACGGAGGGTGGTGAATGAAGAGGGGAGGAATTGGGACCTCCTCCTGTCATACATCCTCTTTGCCGTACGCAAGTGCCCCCAGGCCTCCACGAGCTTTACCCCTTTTGCCTACTGTACGTGGCCCGGGAGGCCTGGGAGGAGCAGCCCTCCCCATTTTGCTCAGTCATTGATTACGTGCAGAAAATGCAGGAGAGGATTGACCGGGTAGTCCCGATCGTCCAGGAGCACCTAACAGCTGCCCAAGAGCTGCAGAAACGGGTGTACGACTGGACAGCACAGCCCCGCGAATTTCAACCGGGCGACCAGGTCCTCCACCGGGTACCGAACAGCGGCTGCAAGTTCCTGGCCCAGTGGCAAGGGCCGTACACCATCCTTGAGAAAGAATGGGCCTTAAAGTACCACCTGCAACAGCCCGGTAAGCGAACCGACACACAGATCTACCACATATACCTGCTAAAAAAATGGGTAGAGCCAGCACCCGTGGTGTCGGCGTTTGCAACTGTAGAGACAGACAAGGAGGAAAGTACCTTGGTTTAACTAGGGGAGGACCTCACCCCCGGGCAAAGGCAGAAGGTGTCAGAAGTGGTAGGACAATTCACAGATGTGTTTTCCATCTCCCCAGGCATGACCCAGCTGGTGCAACACGAGATCAAGACTCCGCCAGGGATGGTGGTGCGGCAGCGGCCCTATTGGTCCCAAAGGCCCGCCGACAGGCTATAGTGGAGGAAGTTGGCCGGATCCTGCGAGATAACATAATCGAAGAGGCCCCTGGTCCAGCCCCATCGTGGTCGTACTGAAGCCCGACAGCCGGAAGTTGAACCAGGTGTTGGAGTTTGACAGTTATCCCTCCCTCGAGTAGATGACCTAGTGGAGCGGTTGGGGAAGGACCACTTCATATCCACCCTAGACCTGACCAAGGGGTACTGGCAAGTCGCCCTGGCCCCAGAGGCGAGACCAAAGATGGCCTTTAGCACTGCGGATGGCTACTGGCAATACCGGGTCCTCCCCTTTGGGCTGCACGGAGACCCGATGACTTTCCAGTGGCTATTGGACATCGTGCTGCGACCCTATCGCACCTTTGCGGCCACCTACCTCGACGATGTGGTCATTCACTCCTCCACCTGGGCAAACCACCTATACCACCTAGGGGAAGTCCTGAAAGAGCCTCCCCCCTCTCAGATCTGACACAGAAAGGCCAGCCAGACTGGGTGAAGTGGTCTACAGACGCTGAGCGGGCATTCCAAGCCCTAAAGGAAACCCTCACCAGCAGCCCCGTCCTTCGTAACCCGGACTTCACCCTCCCATTCACCATGCACATGGACGCATCCGAGACTGGGCTGGGGGGGGGGTCCTCTCTCAAACCTTTGGGGGGGGAGAACACCCGGTTCTCTACATCGGCCAGAAACTATCCCCGGTTGAGAGGAGGTATGCGGCTGTAAAGATGGAGGCCCTAGCCATTAAATGGGCCATCGAGGAATTAAGGTATTACCTGACCGGCCGCCACTTCGTCCTGGTAACCAAACATGCCCCACTCCAGTGGATGGCCAGGGCCAAGGACACCAACGCCAAGGTAACATGGTGGTTCTTGGTCTTACAAGATTGCTTGTTTCAGGTCCAGCACCGGGCAGGGGCCCACCACGGAAACGCAGATGGGCTCTCTCGGCAAGACACACTCTGGGCTCGCCACACAGCGGTAGTAGGCTCGGAGCTGAGGGGGGGTACTGTCGCTGAAATTATTGTCTCTAGTAGATTATGTAAATCCATGTTTCTGCAAATCTAAAATAAGGTTAGTAGCGGACTAAAACTCAGTTCCGAGTGGAGCATGAGGCACACTGGCTGAGACTTTAGTGCTTTGACTAACAAGTTGGCATTAGTTCAAATGTACTTAGAGTGCACAGGCTCAATATGGAATTTTCATTTAAGACAACATGAAGTTGATTGACCAACATAAATAGGATGAAGTATAAACATCTGGATATTGCAATATTATTCTATCTAAATGTACATAGGAAACTAGTGGCTATTGCTTGGAATCTATGATAGTGAGACCCGTTCAAGGCTGGCACAAAACTCTATAAGTGATATAGGAATCCGAAGGAATTAGCACAATCTAAAAGCATGGAATTAACTAGATTAATCAAATGTAAACGTTAAAAGAATTTACAAACTCATGGTCTACAGATAACTAGGAAATATATTCAACTTTTTTTACAATTGGAGTCAGATTTAATTTAAGAGAAATCAAACAGAATTGGAATAACAAATTTGATTAATCTAGTTTAAAAGACAGACCAAGACAGAAACAGAAATCCTTCTATCATTAGATACCGTCATTGGACCTGTGAGTGGTCCTTACATCACTAATATCAAATGTGCTTATTTGTAATTGCTTTAATTATATTATTTACTAACTATACACATACAATTGTCAGATTGCAAAAGGCAAAGATGTTGAAAAAGCCTCACAAAAAATGTAAGGTTTCTGTTCATGTCTAATCTAAGTCTAATGTTAAGTATGGGATTGAAGAAGGCACTGATAACATTTCATGTGAACAGCTCAGAAGGTATACAGAACAGACCACTAAAACACAAGTTAAACAGAAGAAGAAGACCACAGCAATTAAGAACACCACTTTGATCTTTAATTGGAAATACTTTCCTCAAAGCCTATGAAAATTTCACTGTAGGAATCCTTCGAATGATTTATAGTGTAGACAATGGTATGAATCTTTACAGAGGCAAAACAAAGAGGCATAGAGCAGAGAGGGTGAGAAATGTGTAGAGGAGCATGACAGACCCCTGACTTATCCATCAAAGGCCAGCAGGCGAGTCCAGCGTTTTAATATTTTTCAACAATGATTTATTTACCCACCGTATGGCAATGCTCACAGGATGAAAAGCATCCACTCCACAAACAAATGATGTTCTCCTAGCTATGACAGATATGGACTGTCAATCAGAGGGCAAGCAGAGAGGCCTGGCCACAGCAGCATGCACAGGGTGTACAAACTCAACCATAAATCAGTATCTGCAAATGGTTTGATGTTTTGTTTGTGAGAACAGTAGTGCTATCCACAAGGCTCAGCTTTTTAAAGCAAAATAATGGTCTGTGTTCCTGCATGTAAGTGCAACAAATCAATGAGTATTGGCTGCTGAGAGGATCCAAATAAGCACAATGTATGAGACAAGGACACTGTGTGACTCAGGGCCATTTCTGTTCCTTTCTGTGTGGCATATCTGATCATCAAAACATTTTCTGCCTTATTGTTTAGATTTTGGGGCCACACAAAAGGCGATCAAAGTGAGAGGCGCTTCAACCAGCCTCCCTCAAAAAAAAGAGATTAAATAAATCCATGCAATTACTGCTTTAGCTCTATTTGAGTGGTATCAGTATCAGCATGAAGTCTCATTCATCATCCAGCATTCAGTCATTTAGAACCAAAATAAACACAGGCAAAACAGTCAAGCACATTGTCAGCAAGGAGAACAAAGGAACACGAAATACCTGAGTCAAAACAACAAGACATCCTTGACAGGCCACACTGTGATGAATTCAAACAAATTTTTGGTATAGACGCATATCTGTGGTAAAACCAGAGGGAGGACAACAAGAGTAAGAACAACAAGATGAAGAATCTATAAAGTGTTTGTAGTCATAGGGCCTTTGGCTGGAGGATAATGAGAAAAGAACCAGCAGGGAAACAAACAGACGAGTGATAAGTTGAGTTGTGAAAGGGCTTAATGTCTCTAATGGCTGTCTGAGAGGCCCTCGGTACTCCATTTGGCTCTGTAGTTACTTAAGAAAGGGATTTAGGGAAATAGAGTCCGATGAATGTTAATGGCAGAATAATTACAAACGCCCCATTTCAACTACTTAAACAATGGAAGTATTGAACATTCAACCCTTATTAAGATGCAAATAAACTCATCTAAAAATCCCAAAAGAGACAGAGCATGAGAAATAGAGAGAATGGCATGTTTTCAGTAAAAAAGTATGTACGATAAGGGGAAAAACAAAAAAGAGAGAGAGAAAAGAGTGAAAGGCTTCCAGAGATTATTGATTCATCTCATCTTTCTGAGATACAAACTGGGGATGTGAGTGGGATGAATGCAGCAGGTCATCCTAATGTTCAAAAACAAGGAGAGGTCCTCAGTGAGAACTCTGTGCTACTAAATACAAGGGCTTAATTGAAATTCAACAATAATTAATACCCAGGGAGTGCTTCAGTAAAGAATTTTGCCCCTTTTATTCAACCCATTTCACCAATAGCCATTAAAACAATGCATTCCCACTGACGTGATTGTATTAGTGTGAGTGTGTGCGTGTTTGTCTGTGTTAGATGTAGCTTGGAGGAAATATTATCATGGCTTGATTATTATCTTCTTTTTAAGGGGGCATATTTGTCATGGGAATAGAAGCAGGTTATATGCTTAGCAAAAAGTTCTACAGGCAAAAACAAAAATCGATGCAGGACAAATCCATGAGGTAATCTGGGATCAAGCAGGCAAAGCAGTCCATTTAGCAACCATAATGTGCTTCAGTGAACTTAATTTACATCCAACATCATTTACAGCCAAAAGGCAATGGGGTTAGTATACAGTCAGCTTGTATTAATTAATTAATTCATTAATTCATTCATTCATTCATTCATTCATTCATTCATTCATTCGTTCATTTCGACTTCTGTAAATGCTTCATCATGGCCAGGGTTGCAATGGATCTGGAGGAACAGTTGGCATGGGATGTGGAACACTCAGGATGGAATGGATGGCCATTGCTGGGCATTGTGCACACACACACACATTCATGCCTAGGGGCAACTCAGTGTAGCCAATCCACATCCTGTATGTTTGTGGGAGGTAGGAGAAAAATGGAGAATCTGGAAGAAACCAGCAGATACACTAACAGAACATGTGAAACCCTACACAGACATTAACCTGAGCTCAGGAATGAGCATGGAGCTGTGAGTTTGCAAAACTTCTCACTGCACTACCATGCTGCCCAGGACTTTAAAATATATTGAAATACTTTAAACATATCTTCTATCTTCTAATATATCATCACATTTTTATGTTTATTTGTTTTTTTGGAGTAGGCTAGTCTGTTGCAATTTCCAGGATGTCACAGTCATGGTGATGTCAGTCCAGTACAAATCGGTCCTCATATTGTGTATCTCACCTCACTTAAGATGCTGCAAACATGATCTGAATGGCTTTGATTCTACTCACTTCATTTGGTGCCACCATTTTATTTATTTGATTAACCACCTTTTCAACTGCTGAATGTGAATTTGACATCAACCCTTTTGAATACCGTTAGTCTGATTTTCTTGGTGATATAAATAAATTTACTATTGTAAATAGTACTTGTGGTTTTTTTTTTTTTTTCTGTTTAGTACCACTGAGTGTGACTACCTGACCTTACTATTGCTCTTGTGGCTGAATGGGCAAATTCACACAGTCACACTCCAAAATTTAGCGGAAAGTCTTCCCAGAAGAGTGTAGGTGGTTATACCAGTATAGGGAGGACTAAATCTGGAAATGGGTGTTCAACAAGCACATATGGGTGTGATGGGTGGATGTTCACATACTTTTGGCCATATAGTCTATCTATCTATCTATCTATCTATCTATCTATCTATCTATCTATCTATGTAATCTTTGCAGAGCTCTGGTATATGATGTACGATATTACAGCAAAGTTGAATTCTTGAATCAGAAAGTTAATAAAACTTGTAAAACAGCAGCTCCACGTTCTGGCTGTATCATAAATGATAGATTTATATTCATGTGCTAGATCTAATAGATTTTAGTTTCTATAGTAACAGCTCATTCACAGAGACATCTGTGGCAGATGCTCCACATAATCAAAGTCCAATAATAAACAGATTATTATTATTATTATTATTATTATTATTATTATTATTATTATTATTATTATTATCAATAATAACAATAATAATAATAATAATAATAATAATAATAATAATAATAATAATACACCATTTTTATTTAACAAAGAATAATATATAGTTGTTGATGGAGTAAAACTGTCTTTTTATAGCACTTGGCCCAATCACAGATTATTCCTATATTCTTAGTCCAGTGCTGTTATATAACATGACCTGTCATGTGTTATCCCTAACTAAATCAATCTAGGATTCATCTGAGATTGGGCCTTGTGCTATAACACTTAATGTAATATATTTTATAATTTTCAATGCAATTTATTTTGTTTGTAGGGCCTTAGCATTCCAAAACGTCTCAGATCAATGAATGAATGAACTCAATACAGCAAATGAACTCAAATCCCTTATGGCTAAAGCACATAGCTGTCAAAACATGCCTGCAGTTTTCTGTGTGAAATAAGTAAAAAATATTCTAATGTCTAGCAATACAGAATTTGTAGTCAGGGTTTGGAGTTTTAGGTTTAGTCATGGAGATGAGTCTTTAGTTAGCTCATAGTACACAATCATTGTGTTATGGCCCAACCCTCGACTGGGTTATGACACATGAGCTGTTTAAAAGTTGTTCCTGATGTCTTGTGAATGTTGAATCTTGCTCTAAATGTCACACTCATTCAGGGCTAGATTAGAGAAAGTTTATTTGAGCACTGCACTGTCTTTTGGCAAGTAAAAAACTAATCTACATCACTAGTGATACACTTGGACCTATTAAGATGTGATACAGCCTGATTAATCTAAGTCAGGTCACTATGGTTAAAAATGTCACTAACAATAAAACATATGCCATAGATCGGTCTATGAAAGTGCTCTATGATTACCCCCCTGATGGTTTAAATTTATTGATTATGCAGTTTAACTATTAACATGTCATTTTTATTTGACTTACAAAGGTGACTTGAGTGTATGTGGCAATTAGCCTGGCTGATTAAAGTAGCACTTTCAGTGTCAGCATATTATGCATTTGTCAATACAAAGCAATGTGATTGATGTTAGTGGAAATGCAAGTCTTGTGTATGAACAGTTTAAGAATTTACATTCAGTAAACTGTATGGAGAGCTGTTCAATCAGTGGTGTTTCTCGAATATACAATGATGGGAGCTGATGTCTGGTTTTATATCTAATATGCTAAGATTATTATCAGGCTTTCAGGTTGTCAGAAATAAACTGTCATCACCCAGTAAAATGGTGTTTCACATCTTATCACATCCTTCATGAAGAAGTCCATAGTGTTAAGCAACTATTAAAATTAAATCACTATTTACTCATAAGGAAAGCTTTTTTTTTTCTTGCTTTTTTAGGGATTATGTTAAAATGTGTCTTAATTGTTCAAATGTTTCTGGTCATGGAAAATTCTTCTCATATCTATTTCTTCACACTCCAGAGACCTAAGACAATGTTTTCTGACTCCTAATATTTAATCCTATTATAGGATCTTTCAACTACAACCTACACGTCTTGATAAATGATGACTTGTTGGTAAACTGGGGCAGCTTGTGACTTCAGGATGTTCCTATACAATATAATAAACTGAAACTCCTTTCTGTTAAATTCAGCATCACCGTGAATCATTCTCATGGCACTACATTAGAGCTTGCAGAAACACAGTAAACACACTTCATTCACATTATCGTTGATTATAGAAGCTCTGCATTACTGCTTGAGGGTCAGCCACCACAGAATAAATACTGTTCCTACTCATAATGAAAATGGCTTGCAGTCATTCGCAGAGCTGTAAACACACTCTCTGCTCCATATCACATTACATACCCACAGGATTCCTTTAAATGGTAACTTACCTATAAACCCTCAAAGGAAATGGTTCTAGTAAATGAAGGTTTACTGTCAGATTTTTATGATAGCTTTTTCTTATAGAGACTTAATAAGGCAGCAGTGACTGCAATGTGGGTAGGAGAGCTGCAGTCTTTTGTGACTACTCAAGAATAATAGTGTGGACCAAACGCAATCTTAATTTATACCTGAATCTTCAAAAAACAACTCAGTCACGTATTAAATTCACAGAGCCTGTAGCTTATAAGCAAAGTGGTATAGAGTGGCACAGAGAATGCTGCCAGTTGCTACTACTTACCGTAAAAGCCCCAAAAGTTAAGATCCAGTGTACAGTGGAAAGTAGCTAATGCATGCTCAAAAAGTCTCTAGAAGTCCCTAGATGACATAATGGACTAATTTGCATATGCACTGAATTGTCATGGTCATTTACATATCAAAATTTTTACATGAAGAAGGAAGATTTTCTGAAGACGCTTAAAATAGTTTTACCAAAATATTTTATAGCTTATTTCTTATAGAAATAAGAAACAGAAATGAATAGTGGGGAAATTGACATAAAGGAAACAGTTGCATGTGAAATAACTCTCTTTTAGTTCTTGTAAATATAGCTAATAATTGAGTTTAAAATGAATAACAAAGAAGTGCATTGGTGGGACAGACAATGGTGATCAGTGATTCGTTGTTGGGAACACTGGTGATCAATTATTGGTCATTGAGAACAACAGCAATCAGTGATTGGTCATATATATATATATA
>JAFFST010053748.1:113449-125414 GCA_022414735.1 Noturus placidus | reverse complement strand
TACCTCAGTAAATTGCATAGGCCTACCTAATCTAATGATTATGTACCACTTTTGTCACTTGTTTATACTTTTATGAACAACAATAAGTAGTATTTTGTAAATTCATATTTTTATCACTTATTAATGCACAGCAGCCCAACCCCCCAAGATTAGTCCATTCTGATGAAATAGGGTGATATGTTGAATTGTGTTACATTTTATATTAATAAAATCATGAGACCAGTTATTCATACTAACCCATGAGAACTGTAGAACTTTGAACTTTGTGAAGCCTGGAAATAATTATTTATTTCTAACAAAAAAATTAAATCAAAAACTATCCTATGATGTGCCTTTGATAAATGTAGTTGATAAAGACACATAAAATATTTGCCTGCCTACAGGTCCCATCCTAAAACTTCACCAACACCAAAGCATTGCTATTTGTAAATCTCTTCAAGCAGCTGTATCTGTTCTGACATAAAAAACACAGCAGATTCAAATGTAATAACTTTCAACTCTTGTTTGTGTGGCATTTACCTTATTCCTGTCCTACTCAAGCTGTGTAAATAAACAATAACCACAGGGGAGGAGTGTCAGCAGTGTATGATCTGAAACAAAAGCACACTGAAACAGTGTGGAGAAACTGCTGTGGATTGTGTGTGTATGTGTGTGTGTGTGTGTGTGTGTGTGTGTGTGTGTGTCTATTCCCTCAGTGGTCCGAGATATTCCCACCTGGTTTCATTATCACTCTTATCTCCTTGCCAGCCCCAACCAAAGTCAGGAACACAGCCCACCTGTGCCCGTCTGATAAAATAAACATCATGCAGAGCTGCAGTCATTGTCTATTTCTCTTTTGAATCTGAGCTTACTTCCATTCCTTCCTCTCCTCTCTTGTTTCCCTCTGTCCCTTCAACACTCTCACTTTCCATCCTTTCCCCTCTATAATCCTGACAGCAGACTAATAATCAGAATGAATTATAGTTCAAACCAGGCTACCTGACCCTCCCCTGCTCTGACCACACATCAGAGTGAACGGCCATTGGGATTTCCCAAAGGCATTATTAGAATCATCAATCATGGTTTGTGTCAGTTTGATATACACCACAATACAGTGCACAGTTGTGCACAGATGTGCTGACTACATACGCCAAGCAGACAGGCCCCCATCTCCTAACCCACAGTCAATCCCCCTCCCACCATTCACTTAGGGCTTAAATCTAAGTTAAATTTTCAAATAATATACTTTTATATTTAAAACCTTATTTTTACAATGCATCAACAGTTGAAAAGGCTTTTGAAAAATATTTATAACAATATAAACACATTTTTATTCTGGTTGTAGCTGTTAAAAATGTTCCAATCTGTAATTTAAGACACAGCATTGTAAACAGACGCTTTGAGTTTGAGTAATTACAGTACAGCTGGATCAAACATCGCAAAAGACAAGGCTTTAACATCATGTGAAGAGCCCTGCTCTGGGAGAGGAAGATAGAGGGCTCTTTGAAGGTGGATAAAATTAAAGGTTGAAAGCTACTTTCTAAAATTATACTGCTCTTTCATTTCAGGCTCATGTTTAATTCCAGTGTTCCAAAAATGTCTTTTCTCCCAGCAGCACCTGAAGATAAATGGAGTTTCACAAGGTGGCTTCTTTATTTATTTTATTTTAAATAATGCCTAGAACAATCATTCTTAAATGCCTATTACTGAATAGCCCTTCCCAATCTCTGGTTATGTCCAATTCCAGTGAAATTATGAGCAAGTCATATTATACAGACAACAAATATGAACTGGCATCTCTAGTTTGTGAGAAGAGAATAAGAAATTGTCTTAAATTTTGCCTGGTTAGAATGGCTTTTGATTATAGGGAACACAGCACATGTTTTTCCCTCCAGTAAAATCAGATCCAGGCCACAAGGTGACCTGATAATAGGACAGAGACTAAGACTTATGAAGAAAGTCGACTTTGGCTTTATACGCTGGACACAGCAGGTAATTAATACTGGCCCATAACCTCACTAAATGGCACGCAGGTATTGTACTGAAGCAGGAAAAATGCAGACACACCCCTCACTTGTGCTTCACCACAAATGGACACATCAATCCTCATTTCACAAGTCACTTCACCCCTCGCAGTCTGGAAATCTGGGCAATTTCACTGAAAGAAAAACACCTTGCTGTAGGTGCACTCACTGTGCAGCATGGATAATGGCCTCTTTGTCCTTGCAGCTCTCATGAAACGTATAAAAATGTGCATCCAAAATACGGCTCCAAAAGAGGGTGCAGGGTGCAGGTCTTTAAAATGCAGAGTGTATGAAAAGTAGAAATAAGTGACGCAATTTGAATTTTGTTAGAAAACATGCTATGAAAAAACATTTATTTTCAAAGAAATTCTAATATACACATTTGAAAAAATGCAAAGGGAGCCACATGAGTGTGTCATCATGGTACTAAAGGACAAATAGCTAAAATAGCATGCACATATAAATATACTCATACATACCAAGGTTATTATAGTTTTGCATTTTTCATTATTTTTTATTTTGATTAAGTTTTGACTTTATGTTTTCAAATTCAGTTTAGTTTTAATTAGTATTTAAAGCAGGTTTGTAGTTTAGTTTAGTTTATATTTTTTGAAAATGCTTAGTTTTAGTTTAGTTTTTTATTAGTTTAAGTCTTTTGTAATATGGGTGGTTTGTCAAGGCCAGAAAAAGTACTGTGTAATAAAAACTCAACAAAACCATAATACAATTTTAGACATATGTATTCAACAATATCACCAGTACATAAAATGTACATATGGGCACAAACAAGCTGACACATCCATGAAAGATGCTGTTAATCCTCTCTTGCTCCAACCATCTACACATAGGCTCAGCTTCCTCACATCCTTAACCATCTCTTTTCATTTCTGCTTTGCCGTATCCATCTTAGCCCCAATAAAGCTGTTGACTCTTGCAGCTCCAGGTGTTCTGAAGTTTGGTTCAAGTACAGTGGTGAACTTTTGAAGGCAACTCACACAGTTGTGTAAACATCCCAATATCAATAAACATATTAAGCAGCACTTCCTCCCGCTTGTGGTGTTCCTGTGTATTTACTAACAAGCAGCTATCGGTTCCCAGTGAAAGCACTGCTGTAGTGTTCTCTGTCCTGCGGTTATCATGGTCATGCTGCCTAGCCCTGTACCGGGGTTAGCTTCTGTTTTGGGGGAGGGGGGCGTTGTATTCTCCTTAAACCTTATAAAGGTAAGCTAGGTTAGCCTCCTTGTGCGCGCTTCTCAAATGTACTTTCAAATTCGTGGATTTTCCCCTATAATACATTTGTCCACATATTTGACCACCTTCCCCTGCAAGGCACTTGCTTTTATCTGACACAAAGTCATATTTAAACTAATCCCAAATAGGACTCTGCCGCTTTCTTCCGACTTCCGGTACCACCATGATGCCAGGCGGATCATGGACTATGCTGTATTCAATTTGACATGGAATGTCGTCATTTCCGGGTTCCCAGTCGGAAATGTCAACTCTGAAAGATATTTGCTCTTTGATAAACACTGACAAAGACAAAAACTAAGGACATTTACTCTATAATTGTATTTTATTTTAGTTAGTTTTGCAAACAGACAATACAGTTTTAGTTAGTTATCGTTGTTTTGTAATGCCTCGTTTTTATTTTGATTTCAGTTAACAACAATGTTTTTTCACACCTAGTTTTTATTATTTTGTTAATTTTCATTTATGATTACAACTTTGATACATACATACATGCATACATGCATACATGCATACATGCATACATACATTCATATCGTCACAGGATCAAGCTGAGTAAATATTTTTATGCATATATGCAGATAATCACAGTTTTAATTTGAATAATTAAATGTTGTATCTATTACAGACATAATGCATTAGAAAAATTAAAACTAGATTATGTATTAACACTGTTTTTCCAACATTAGAAATGTACATTACAGTAAGTTGAACCAACTTATTGTCATTTAAAAAAATGAAAGAAAATAAAAGTACTGCTACTATAGTAATAATTTTCTTGGGTAAAATGAAAAGTAGTGATCAAAAAAAAAATACTCAAGTAAGCATGAATAAATAATTGAATGTTGAAATGTTATATGTCAACAATTGGCACAAGTAATACAAAAATGTTCTATATCTGAGGAATGCATTTTTTAACAATTATGTTAACTAAACATATGAGGATTGATGGTTAAGATGATGATTATCAACAGAATATAAAGAATGGTAACATTATCTGGCTAACTAACTTAGCCACATGCTGTTGTTAGCTAGTTCAGGTTAATTCATGTATGTTTCTAGTTACAGTTGCAATCAAAAGTATTCAACCCCCATTGCACATCAGGTTTATTGTCAAAATATACAGACTTGTCAAACTGTACAATCAAAGCTATTTAGCAAACATGCCCCTTACACATTTTCCTGAGCATTACGTACAATTTGAAAGCTGTCATGTAATCAGAAAAGAGATGGATGAAAGTGCAGTTTAAGCTTTATTATAAGAGACAGGCAGACAACTCCAAACCGAAAGTCAAAAACCTAGTTGCAAGCAAGTGAGGAGTCAGGAGATCCGCAAACGGGCATAAACAAGACTTATACAAGAATCGAGAAAGGCGAGGATATAAACAGAATCAAAACCATGAAACGCAGAACAGATCAAAGGCTTGGTATGGGTCTGGCGGAAAACACAGAAACACACAGTGCTTCACACTGTCACGATTCCCCCTGCTGGCCAGGTGCGGCACTGCACCTTGGCCGGTTCTGTCATGTTTCTCCTCGGAAGCAGTGCGCATGCGCCATGCATGTGTGCTGCATTTGCTCGGCTCCGAAGTGGACTTGAATGACAGTTCTATACACGTGGACTTTTGTTTACATTCGGTGTCATGTCTCCTCCCTTGTTGTCTCATGTGTTTTAGCTGTCACGTGCCCCAAGTGCTCGCAGCTGTTAGTAATCTAACGCAATGATACAGCGTGTATTTATACCACACAATTGCGAGCACTCGCGGGCGGAATATTGAATGTATGAATGAACGTCTGTATGTCTTTGTGTCTGCCTCCGGGTAAGAATACTCGTTTAGGTCGGTTCTGGTTTCTGTTTTCGAGTCTCATGTTTGTGTAGTCCGCGTTAGTTTGGTCTAGATGGGTTTTCTCCGCTAACCCGTCTAGCGCCGTATTCTGAGTTTCTTTGCATGATAGCCACTAGTGTTTAGCCTTCCGTGATTTCCCGCTTCGTGAATAGTGTACCGACCCCGTTTTCCGTGACAACACCTCGTCTTTTGCCTAGCCCCATTTGCATTGTTTGTTGATCGCCTGACCCTCACCTGCATCTGGATTATCTCTTTGGAATTACGTTGTGGATTATACTGTTGGACACTTTTGTAAATAAAGCACTGTTGCACTGCAATTGCGTCCTGCCTCATTCTCCGCAGTAGCGGAGCCGTGACACACACTGAACAAAGGTTTAAATACTAAACGTAATCAAAGAGGGATAACACAAAATAGCTGAGACATTAGGAATAAACCAATAACATAATAGGAGTGGCGGCAGGACAGAAACCAAAACAAACCACACATTATAGTAAACTAAGTCAATGTCTACACGGAAGAATGTGCTGTCACGCTTTGAGCAGTTCACATGCATACGAAGGGAAATCTGTGACAAAAGCAGCACTATATACAGTATTTACTGCAATAGTTAATCACTACAGAACATTGAAGTGAAATCTTAAGCATAATACAGAGCATTCATGCTGTTAAAACATACAAACATCTAATTAGCTAGTTTAGCTCACTTAATTAGCTAATACAGGATCTAGATAAAAAGAAAATTTAATTTTGCTCACTATTTAAAATGAATAAATAAATATTCCGCATATAATTTGTAAGTAAATTTATTTTCAGATTGTGCTTGATGAAATTTTATTTGCAAAAAATAGTTTGCACTAATAAAATTATCAAAATGTTGATGACAAAGGAAATATCAGTTCATAGGCATATATGGAGTGCCTGCATATTGTTGAGGATGCAAAACTAACCTAATTGTGCCTTTTCAGGGAACTGCTTTCCATTAATTAACATTCATTACACAGATATTATATAAGCATATTTGTGAAGTCCATGAATAATATAATTGTACAATTGCCTGGAGATATACATCAATAACAAGATGGGAATCATTTGCAATAAATATGAGCATTTCATATGTACACATTGAGTGCAAGTATACTTAGTGCCAGACTAATTTATATTTGCTTAGAGAGATGAAACTGGGGACGGGAACAAAAGGGAAATAAAAATATAAATTCATCAATTTGTTGAAGTTGTAGTGTGCTTTCAAAATCTGAAAAAGCTTATTTACATAGCTCTGCATGTCATTTTATCATTTTATCATTTAAGCGACATGTTATGGTAATATTTATATACATAGGTATTATGCACCGTTATCCAGAAAGCTACTTATGCTAAAACACATGCTAATTTTGAGTTATTATATTAATGTGTGGTAGCAGTAGCAACTATGAAAATATATACATATATATTTCTGCAGATTAACTGTCTTGCCCGAGGGGGATTTTTATTTGGTTTCTATGTGAGAAATCCTGACAACACACCATAGGCAGAAATAGACTTTTCCTAAAATGGTAATGGCAACATTTGAAGGAATAAAATTGCTTTTAGCCTTTCAAGATTAACTGCCTCATGCAGGAGGTCATACATTAATTTATTTTTTTTATTTTTTATTTTTTATTTATTTATTTATTTATTTATTTTAAAATAAAAGTCACCATATGCCTGCATATTTAAATACAGAAGCACATCTATTCATGGAAAGGCAGTCTGGTGGCGGGAAATGTCTGAGAGCTTTAGGCTGTGTTTATCAGGCCACGAAAGATTTGATGGGCTGACAGGCCTTTCGCCAGCTGTGACAGACACAAGTCTACAGGGAGAGCAGCTCAAGCCTGTGTGCTCAGACGGTCTCACAATAACTCTGACATGGCTAACCATCAGTCTGACAGCCAGGTGAATCGGCCTCTCCAAGCACATCACCTCATAACCAGTTAACCACCATTACCCACAAACTCCAGTAGACAAAGCTCCCATTGCAAAGTTCTGCAGAATCAACCAAATTACATACATTTGATTACTTATCCACTTTGATTGACTGATTTAGTGAAAACCTACAAGGGTAATGAAATGAGCACAAAAGCAACGTAGTCGTCAGTAACAAATCCTTTTGGTTTAGGCTATTTGTTTTGACATTTTCATCAGGGTGGCTGATGTGCATCTTGCTGATCAGCCAGCATTTGTGGAGTGTGAACATTCTGTGAGGAGAGATGGCTATATGTGACCTTGATGGACTGTGTTATTAGCAGCATTCAGGTAGGAGTGAGGGCGACAGCTGCAGGACGTTATGGGTAAGAGAGCACAGTTGTCAACATAATAAACCTCCATCTATTGCACAAAAACAATCTGAATTTTCTTATTCCTGAAGACGTCCATCAAGATGTTCATCAAGTTTTATACTTTTTGCTCTGCAAAAAGTATAAAACTACAATTTTGTATATGCTTTGACCTGACTGAAGGTCAAAACTGTATGGCTCTTTAAAATCACACAATTCTCAGATATAACCTTGTAATTCTTAGTTCACAATTTATTAATTCATTAATTAAATCCATAATCTAATAAATGTTTTGAATAAATATATTACTATATACACTCTTAGGAGGAAAAATTGTTGTGGATATGTATGGGTTCCTGGCTTCCTAAAATACTTCTACTTGAAGTCCTTTTGAAAGGGAAAAAGAACCTTTAAGGGTTCCCACAAAAGATCAACCAAAGATTATTCATTCAGCCTCTTTTTCTAAGCATGTGTATTTTTCAGTACTTGCAATTGTGCTTTTTCTTTCATTCAACCCACAGTGTGCCACTCTCTCTTCAGGACTCTGTAGCCAATACATAGAGTCATGTGAAAAAATATGTACACCCCATGAAAATTGCTGTTGTTTTTTTTTTTTTCTTTTTTTTTTTTTTATACATATTTGGACAAACAAGTATTTGATCCTCTTTGTACCAGTGCCTATTGATAGTGTCTATACTCTTTATTAATTCAAGTTGATACACCATATCAAATGACACATAAAATTGACATTTTGTAGTAATTTAAAAAAATTAAATTAGGTCAGGTGTTCAAGATTGGGTGCCAGTGATTAGAACTTGCTTAGGGAGTGCAGGTGGAACCTGTCTTATTCATACCCCTCGCATATCTAGTACCTGCTGTTCCCTTTGTTATTGAGGTGTGTGGTGTCATGATTGAAAGAGTTCTATAAGGGCTTCAGAAAAAAGTTGTGTTACCTATGAGTCTGGCAAGGGATTTAAAAAGATATCCAAATTATTTGAAATACAACATTGCACTGTAACGAAAATCATCTACAGCTTTCAAATGACTGCCAATTTGTCCAGGAATGGCTGTCTCAGAAAAGTCAGCCTAAGAGCATACCATCTGATGCAAATAGAAGTCTCCAAGAACCCCAGGATCTGCTAGTAAATCTTGCAACTGTTCGTGTCAAAGTACATGCTTCTCCAATCAGAAAGATCTTGCACAAAGTTTACCTGCATGGGAGGCATGCCAGGAAAAAAGCTTTGCAAGACTACAGTTGCCAATGAGCATATAGGCAAAGACCAGGCATTTTGGAGTGCTCTGGACAGACAAATCAAAGATAGAGTTGTTTAGCAAAAGTAACAGCAGACATTCTTGACAGTGACCAAAGACAGTTTTTCAGGAGAAGCACCTCATACCAACTGTGAAGCATGGTAAATGGAAATGATATAGTTTAGGCTTACTTCACTGCCTCAGGGACTCAATCCACCAAGGAATGGCTCAAAAAGAAGAAATGGAGGGTTATGGAATGGCCTAGTAATAGTCTCAATTTGAATCCCAATGAAATGTTGTGGGGGGATTTGAAACGGGCATTACATGCAAGAAAATCCTCAAACATCTTGCAACTGCAAGAATATTGCATGAAGGAGTGGTCAAAAATTCCAACAAGCCGATGACAGAGACTTGTGAACAATTCTGCATAAGCCTAGAAGTTATTTCTGCTAAAGGGGGCAATTCTAGCTTCTGGGGTGAAGGGTGTACTTACTTTTTTCAACAGAAGAAAATCACATCTATTGATATTTCTGTTGAATAAATTATTGAAAAAGCTATTTTCCTTGTGATTTTGTTCAAGTATATCAACAGTCTTAATAGGCACTATTTCAACGATGATCAAATGTTTGCTCGTCCAAATATGTAAATAAAAAATAAAGCCTACAATTCCCACAAGGTTTACTTACTTACTTACAAACATACATACATACATACATACATACATACATACATACATACATACATACATACATACATATAAATATATAAAGAAATAACTATTTGAAATTATGTTCATAAAATTGCATTGCTGCCAGTGTTGGGAAAGTTACTCCACTAGTAAAAAAAACAAACAAGTAATACACTACAGATTACTAATTACTTTAAAATTGTAATCTGATTACATTACTGATTACTGCATGTAAAAAGTAATCAGATTACTAATTACTTTCACATTACTTTCAAAATCTATCAAACTTCTATCTATAAAAGTATGTATCTATAAAACACACTACAACGTGAAACCCATAATTCTTTAGGAAATTTTAGCTTGCGTTAATGTATAACATGATCAGAAAAAGTTGGATTTATCATAAAACTTGCCCCGGTTTTGTCACTGTTTGTAGAAATTCCAGACCGATATAATCTAAAACTTTTCTAATAAGGCTCGTTTGATGTCACTAGCCAAGTTGAGGCACAGCTAAGTGATTGTATGGGTTTAGCTGCTACAGTGCCATGCAAAGTACATTATCTTTCCTTATGCTCTGTTCATAACATGTTCACATAAACTTGAATTCATATAGACAATTACACACCTTGTTTTCCTGCTCAGCATCAGAGGACGTTACTGTTTCAGTTTCAACTCCTTTACTGGATTAAAAAAAAAGAAAAAATCAATGTATATCCATTTTTCCTCACACTTACTTTGAGTGAGTGTTTGGCAGAATTGAGAGCTGTCAGCCAAGACACGAGTGTTTTCACGTATTTTCCTGTAAACCCTGCCTGTTTGATCTCACCACTGTTCACTTAAGATATCAAATTACAGGTGGTCTTCTTTTTCTAACTTTCAGTTACGTAGTGACAAGCCACTCCAAGTGGAAAATGAAAGAAAAAATTTACAGGGCAAAACGTGTTTTAATATTAAAATGCATTTTACTTAATATTGTTTTCTTAACAATAAATTTGTAACACAAGTAACATAATTTTATTGACATTAGTAACTGTTATCAAATTACATACATTTAAAATGTAATGTGTTGCATTACTGCGTTATCAGAAAAAGTAATTAGATTACAGTAATGCGTTATTTTTTAACACGTTACAGTCAATTCTGTTTGCTGCGATGTCTAATTTGTCTTTCAAAAAGTGTGTCCTTGGGTCAGTTCTTCAGGTTCCACAAAAGGAATGACAGGTGAGCAAATTGAGAGCAACTCAAACTGCTACTCTTTGTTTCATGTGGTAAGACGTGCTGATTAAAAACAGGAAGCCTGAGCCTCTTAAATTAGACACTTCCTGAAGTACTACCACTTGCGTAAAGAAATTGGTCATTGTTATATTCTGCTCCTTTTCATTCACTCGGACTACAGAATATGTTAGGTTGGCCCAACGGGGCAATACGTTTATTAGTTTCTGGAACACATGTACAATTCCTGCATTCACCTCTAGCACTCGTCTCAGGTGTCACACTTTAACAGGTCCGTGTGACAACAACTCCTATTGTTACATCCTTTCTCTTTTTTTTTTTTCTTATTTTTTAAACTGTATGACTTAATAACTTGTAACAATGTGAACATCTCTGTAAGGCACAACACATTCTGAAAAATAAATCTCTTCTTAAGATTATTTAACAGGAACAATACTCCACTTTGATATCCACTCAGAGTTAAACACAAACATTTTAAATTCAAAGTAAAAATTCTGGAGGATCCCATACATAACCCTTTGACTATAAGCATGTGTGTAACAAACAATCCACATTATCATTTTTTTTTTTTTTTCATCCCCCCAAAGTCCGTGAGTGGTCCACAACAATTAAGTTGTAAAGTCCCTATAGCGCTGCGCTTTGACCACTACACGACCAGCCCTTGTGATCACAGGTCCGTCTGTGGCACCAAGAGTAGCTTTGTCACCCACATCTGCGTCTGCGTCTGCACATCTTTGCCGTCCAATACGAACAGATCCGTGCCCACCTTAGCCCATGGCCTATTAGGTATCTCGTGTGAGATCAGTGTTTCTCTTTGTTGTTTGTAGTCCACTGACCTGCAAATGTCACACTTGGCTATATAAGTTTTGATCTGGTCATTCATGCCGGGCCAGTAGACACTCTCTCTGCCTCTCCGTAGGCACCCTTCCACTCCAAGATGAGAAGAGTGTAACTGGCAGGTGATGTCTCTCTTTAGTGCATCGGGTATGACAACGCGTTCACCTCGGAAC
This sequence comes from Noturus placidus, assembly GCA_022414735.1. Taxonomy (NCBI): domain Eukaryota; kingdom Metazoa; phylum Chordata; class Actinopteri; order Siluriformes; family Ictaluridae; genus Noturus; species Noturus placidus. The sequence continues at coordinate 113,821 of JAFFST010053748.1, read as the reverse complement.
ACTACTCCATCTTGGTAGCTTAGTTCATCCTGGAAAGGGTAATATGGTCTAATGTCGCTTGACGTCTTTGTCTTGTCATTTGGCCATCCCTGTAGATTGTTTTCGATCAGAGTCTGCAGTGTTGAGTCCTCTTTTGTGGCAGAACGAATGGAACTGAGGCTGTCAGCCGAGATGGGAACATGATTTAACATGTTAACAGTCTCTATTTCAGCTTCTACTGAGCCATATACTGGACATTCAGGAAGATAAGCTCGGCTCAAAGTGTCTGCTAACTCCATGTCTTTGCCTGGTAGATACACAACATTCACATCGTACTTCTGAATGCGCATCATCATTCTTTGAAGTCTTTTGGGTGCACTCAACAGTGGCTTT
>JAFFST010053748.1:0-67953 GCA_022414735.1 Noturus placidus | reverse complement strand
TTTACTTTGTGTGTGTGTGTGTGTGTGTGTGTGTGTGTGTGTGTGTGTGTGTGTGTGTGTGTGTGTGTGTGTGTGTGTGTGTGTGTGTATGCATGTATTGCTTTCACTATCAGGTGTGTGGCTGGTTGCTGTGAGAAGCAGATAAGAGGAGACGCAGACAGTGTCTGAAATTGAATTCTGCTCAAATGTGGCAGTGATGAAGTGCTTTTCATACTTCACGCAATTGTCTCTATCACACATACTGTCCAGGTTTATTAAAGACGCCCTGTTTACACTGCCAGGACCCAGTCATCTTACATTTAAATAACACAATTGGGAAAGTAAATTCACCATTGGGGTGCTTTATCTAGCCAACGAAGCAGTCACTGGAGCCTGTCATAATGAGACTCTGTCACTTAATTCCATTAAAGAGTCTCCACTCCTCCCTTCTCTCTCTCTCTCTCTCTCTCTCTCTCTCTCTCTCTCTCTCTCTTAAACATCAGCTCAACCTCCCCATGGCTAGCTTTTAATAATAGACTAAAGTGCAGCAAATTGATCCAGTCTACTCTAGTGGCCTTGCCTGTGCTGACTCTGTAGTTCGGGAAAGAAAGAGAAGCCAGGTAGAGAGAGAAGGAGAAAAGTGTGTGTGTGTGTGTGTGGGGGGGGGGTGTTCTGATCAAGGTCTCTGCAAGTAAGCACAAAAGCTTGATCAACCATATGTCATGTTATAATATCATACAGGACAAAGGCAAGTGTTAAACATACACGCAAAGTGTACATGTAGTGTACAGTTCCCTCTAGATGTGCTAACGTAGCGAACTCCACAGGAAACCTTGCTGAACACCTATAAAGACTAAACCAATTGATTTGTCTCTCAAAATTCCAATAACATCTACTCCTTTGAGATAGGGGAAGGATTTGCCCTGCTTGGTCCTTTATATAAGCCTTAAGCAGTAAATTATTTAAGTAATCCTCTGCTTTGATTACTTGTCACAAAAAAGGACTCAGTGCACATATTCAGAAATTGGCCTTTGAAAAATGTGTGCGCTGGGAGCCTTAGTCAATATATATGAAGCTAAGATGCTGAATATTGCCCAAGTGTAGTCTCTGTTTGATCCAAAACACTTCAACTGCAAGTCTGTCTTGCTGGCCTTCCTCTTCATAGCAGTGATCCGACGAATACTTCGCACTATAAGAAAAGGTAGGCAGGTGGGAATTTTAGTAGCTGAGCAAAGCGAGTTAAAAGAACATATGTGATCACTAAGCCAGCCACCAAACTTAACTAAAACTTGTTAATGATTTACTTTGTGTGTGTGTGTGTGTGTGTGTGTGTGTGTGTGTGTGTGTGTGTGTGTGTGTGTGTGTGTGTGTGAGAGAGAGAGAGAGAGAGAGAGAGAGAGAGAGAGAGAGAGAGAGAGAGGAAGAAATGTACACTGTGGATTTTAGAACATCATCTCTAAAAGCTTTTTCTCACAAACACTCGACCATAAGACAGAACAACAAAACAAGCCTGCTTTCACCCACCAAATAGATTTCCTGGAACTTCACTGGAACCAGAGGTGTAGTCTCTGGGGCAGATTGGGGGGAAGGTAACCAACTCCAATAATCAGAATTACAACCGATAGTTCGTAACATTATTGGGATTCCAATTCATATCAGCAGGGTTTATGATACTGAGTACATCAAGAAGTACATTTCATATTTTACGGTGGTAGAGTGGAGTGTACACTAATCATAGGGTTGCCAGTTCGATTCCAGACCCACATGACTCCACATACCAAGGGGTCCTTGGCCAAAACACTGAACCCCAAGTTGTTCCCTATGGCAAGTTAGCGCCTTGCATGGCAGCTCTGCTACCATTGGTGTGAGTGTGTGTGTGAATGGGTGAATGAAACACAGTGTAGAGCGCTTTGGATAAAAGCGCTATATAATTGCACCATTTACCATTAACTATTTATGTGAAATTCAAGACTGGAATCACCAAATGCTAATGTTTAGGGGTGGGCGATATAACAGCAATATTATTTCACAATAACCGAATGTTTTCTCAGGTAGGCCTATCAGTAGTATTCAAGTAAGCAATACTACTGAACTTGAATAAAGCAACTAATTGTGAAATACTGTAAAATAGACTTTACTGTGTGTCATATACAGAGATTCTTATTAAATGAGCCACAGCCACTCCACCTGAGCCACAGCCGCCCCATTCACATTAATGGCATTGACAGTAGAAGGTTTATTAGACTTCTGTCACTTTAAGACCTAATGCACAGATCTTAATATACTGTATTGACACACCTATGATTTTTTTCCCCCAACTGTTCACTTAAGACATAACTGAATGTGTTTGTGTGAATTCTTGGCCAGACTTGCATTTTGACATAATATGTGTGTATTTATTTGACCTTCCAAGCATAATATGCTGCTAAAGAGAGCAGTGTGTTTCAAGGGTTGCAGGGAGCGCTTCATTCATTTCTTGTTATTCATTTCTTGTTAATTTTTTGCTGACGTCCCACCATGCAAAAAAATCATTTGAGGGAGGTAGCTCCACCACCCCTGCAACCCCATCTCACCCGTACACACACACACACACACACACACACACACACACACACACACACACACACTCTTTTTAAAGTATTTTGTTAAGCAAGTCTACAGGGAGTTTGGCCTTCATGAAGAACATCAATGGAGTAGCTCCATAGCAGTTAGTCAGCTACTTTAACATTAACATTACAAATAACATTACCTCTCCTAATGAACAAATGACAATCGAATATTTGCTGTTGAAAACTTGCAAAACTGTTGTTATGACCCTTATGAAGCAGGGGTACAATATAGTACAGTCTGGGGTGAAGTGCTTTTTGGAAGGTTTTTTTTTTTTTTTTTTACACTCTGCCATGACGCTGCATAACACTACAGTGACACTGAACTATAGCGGTACACTGAACTGATTGATGAACTGAAGAGAGAGAGAGAGGTCAACTTTAGAGCCCACCCACAGAGAAAACTGATAGGTCTAGCTAGCAGAAAGAGAGAACAATCAGGATAGGCTCTCTGTTACATTTTCGCACTTGTCACTCGCTCTCTGCTCCTAGTGGTCCCTCGCTCGCTCGCAAAAAAAAAGATCGATTGCCGGGATATTGTATATAATTTGTGGCCATCTGGGGCACTCTACATACCGTATATTGCATCTAGCTACCTAATTCATTGCAATTTAGACATAACTATCAATATTACAAGTTGGAGAAAAATTGACGTGTTCTGTTAGCTAAATTTTATTTTAATATTTCGAAGAATTATCAACAACAAGGTTGTTCAAACTAAATGATGTGAAGTTTAATCACAGTGTGCATTCATTTAACTGTTATTATGCTCTGCGCAATTGGTTTTAATGAAACAATCATTTGATCATGAATGCTTGTGGATATTACATAGATAGATTTGACAGATAGATAGATGGATGGATGGATAGATAGATAGATAGATAGATAGATAGATAGATAGATAGATAGATAGATAGATAGATAGATAGATAAGCAGAGGATAATTATGTAATGACACTGCAGTTATAACAAAGCTGATTTTCTTTCCCAATTTATTTATTTATTTTTATTTTTAAATCATTTTTTAATAAATATTTTTTAATAATTAATACTATTTGAAAGTAGACCCAAATGTTCAAACCAAATCCACGCCCGTGATTTGGAACACTCATAAACTTTTAAACTTTTAAAACTACATTACTACATATGCCATATTTTACAGAAAGAACTGTAGGATATGTTGGATACTGTGAAATCATCAAGCATTATGGTTGTGTGTTATTTAATCTTGAATTAAATTTGATTGAATGCTTGAATGGTTTGATTATCGATAAATCACAGATTAACATATGTCAAAAAATGGCACCTGATTAAACTGAGTTTCTCCTTCCCGCTACTCTAAAAAGGTAAAGTACTCTTAAAATAAATAAATAATCCATACTGCGACTGCCTTTCAGTTGTAAGAATTATTACCCACTACAAATAAATGTCCCTAAACTCTACAGAAGTTTATGGCTGAGATTATATTGCTTTATAGAGTTGCCTGCCAACATGTCAGCACCTCGCTGAAAGCCCTTTGATCCAGGCTTTTCAAAAAGGAAACAAAATGAAAAAATCAGGATGTACCAACCATCATGATGTTAATAGCAGCGTACTTCACCTGCTGCTCTGTTGAAATTATCAGGCTTGACAAAATTGCCAAAGCTCTCTCTTTATAACTAGGGCTTGACAAAAACACTGTCTAAACCTGTCAGGGGTAAAGAGTAGGCATTTCTCAAACACCTGCAGAGCGGTCAGTCGAGGAAAAAAGCAGAGTAGAAATGACCTTTAGGATGCACTAACTACCAGAGGCCTGGCCAGTCAGTGGTCAGATTCGATACATTTCATCAGTCAGCCCCCACATCTTGTTGCTCTAGGTGACCTTTTAGAAGCACCACTGTCACCATACGACAGATTAATTTCAGTAAATCACAGTGTTCATGCATCTACCTCACTGCATGACATACAGCTAGCTGACCTTTTCTTTGGGCCTTTCTCCCTCCCTCTTTCTTTCCTTTCACACTTTTCTCTCCATCTTTGATACAACATTCTCTCCCCTCTCTCTGAAACTATGTCTCAATGCATTTGTCATATCTCATTATATTTGTATGGAGAGGGTATAATTCATTGCTATTACAGAACAGATGGCAACAGACAACAGATGTTTTAGGTAAATAGGATATTGAGACACTGATTGAATAATCTATAACATAAACTGACTAATTGTTTACATTCATATGCAGAAGTGGGCCAGTCTCTTTCTTCAACGATATATTATATTAGTTAGTGTGTGGCACAAACTTCAAAGAACTTGATTTCATTTGACAGTATTTGGTATTATGTATAGATTTACAGTATTACACTCATCTGCCAGATCATTGGGAACAACTCATTCATGCAATTATTCAATAAGTCGATCATGTCAGAATCATGACTCAGTTTACACAGAATGGTGTAGAAAACAATAAAAATGTTTGAATGCATCATTTATTCGCTGCACTATGTATACACTGAATGTCAATGTTCTGGCTCAATAATATGACCTTCTGCACCAAATTGTTTTAACCATTCTAACCTCTATCACTACACAATTTGAATAGGATTGTTATGTAATAAATTACTGTGCCTCTGTTTTGAACATATTGCATGATGCCTACTTCATGTCTAAATTTGTGTGTTACATGACATATGAAGAAATATACTGGGCTCATGAAACTTCTCCTCTTCTCTGCAAAATTATTGAGCCTTGCAAGTCACATGGTAAAGTGAAAATTTTCAAAACACAATAGTTTTTACCCTGTAAATTATTTAGGGCACTGATAATATAGACTTTACACATTTTGAGAATATCTCAATTATCATGTGACTTGCACCCCTGATTGTGTTTGGAGCAGCTATGTGTGTAGCTTAGTATATAATTAATTATAATATCACTAATGAAAACATAAAACTTTACTGAGCAAGTTCAGTGAATAATAATATGGAGGCAAATCATTACTCTTTATGAAGAGTACAAGGACTTCCTGTACAAGGACTACAAGGAATACTGCATTTTAGTCTTCCCACCTTGTTCTTTGTACCACATTTTACTTTTGTCTGTGCACTGCATAGCTGGGGATGAGATCTCACCTGGATGCACTATGACAGGGGTGTCCGATCTTATTGGCAAAGGGCACACCTGAAGACACACCTGATACCACCTGTTTAATCAGTTGATCATGGCTTTCAACAGACTCAGGTGTGGAATCTGCTTGGTTGGAATGAAAATCTGCACCCACACCGGTCCTTTTCAGATAAGATCAGACACCCCTGCACTATGAGAAGAAGGCAGGACGGCAGATGCAATGTGGTGCTCTGGGCTAGGAAAAATGTTCTGCTAGGAAATTTTGGTATTGGCATTTATATAGATGTTTCTTTGACACGTCCCGAATAAACATTGTTGCAGACCAAGTACACCCCTTCATTGCAACGGTATTCACTAATGTTAGTGGCCTCTTTCGGCAGAGTAATGCTCCCTGCCACACTGTAAAAATTGACCATAAATGGTTTGAGGAATATGACAGAGTTCAAGGTGTTGAATTTGCCTCCAAATTCCCCAGATCTCAATCTGGTCATGCATCTGTGGGACAAACAGGTTCAAGTCATGGAGGCCCTACTTCTCAACTTACAAGCTTTAAAGGATCTGCAGTGGACATTTTGGTGCCAGATACCACAGCAAAGGTCTTGTTGAGCTTACACCTCAATGGGTCAGAACTGTTTTGGTGGCACAAAGTGGACCGACACAATATTAGCCAGGTGGGTTTTAATGTAATGGCTGATCGGTGTGTACCACACACTTACTCAGTTAATAACATAGAGCTTGTGGGACTGTAATAAGAAGTGCTACCAAAGTGTTAAGATAATTAATAACTCTGCAGTCACTCAAATAAATGATGGCTATTAAGATGCAGAGCAATCTGAAAGAACTGTTCAAAAAGGAACCCTTCCTCAGAGAATACACTATGTGACATAAGTTAAGATGTGCAACAAAACGATGTGGTGAAAACAGCAGCCTTTGATAAACACAGATGCGCTGTTACTCTTAGATCTGAATGTTCACGTAGAATACAGAGCACTCCTTGTGGCATCAGGCAACTTTTGATGTACACATTCTTTGGTGCCTTGAAATACATAGAAGACGTTTCTTTGTAAAGTTAAGAGAGAAAGTCAGCAACGAGTTTAACTGTGGCCTGTGGGTATCAAGAGAGTGGGAGTTGGAAAAGAGGAACGAAAATAGGGAAAAAACCTTTCTTCTAAAAATAGTGTGCGATTTGGTCTTTGAAGAGGAGAAGAGGTAGGGATAGATCCCAGGAGGAAGAGTTAAACATGAAGAGCACTTCAGAGTTTCACAACATTCACCAAAGGGTCCTGTTCTCGCTTTCTTCAAATCCTCCAACTTTCTGCTTAACACACCATGCACAGCCCATAACCACAAGTCATACTAAACATGAAGGATGGCTTTCCTTACATTTTCAATGCAAAATTCAGCAATGAAACTTTCAACAATGTGTCCACATTTTTCATCACTCATGTTTTGGTTCATTCATTATTTTCGTGAATAACACTATGTAGAATATTTGCACTAAATCACTTTACATATTGTCATAACAACTAGACATACAGTCTGTAGAACCCCAATAAAGACCAAATTTAATAGGAGATTAAATAAGAGATCACCTTTAAGGACATTAAGGGTTTAAGATATAATTTTCCATCCCACCACTGTATCACATCAGAGACATTGTGAATGTCTTTGTATACACAAAAGACATCTCAAAGTCTGTCAGACTGTGATTATTCCTCCTGGAATGCAGAGATATATTGATATCTGAAGCTGCCTCGCAGCTCTAAGGTCCCTGGATCAATCCTGAGTTCAGGTTAATGTATGCTTGAAGTTTCACATGTTCTCCTCATTTCTGCATGGATTTCTTTTGGGTTCTCCAGTTTCCACCCATCTCCCAAAAATATGTTAAATCGGTAAATTGTCTGCTATAAATTGAACATAGGTAATAATTGACAAGGATGATTGGGTGGGTGTATGTTGCTCTGCAATCAGTGTATTTTCACCTGATGCCCAGTGTTCTCAGGATAGGCTGTGGATCCACATGTCCAGGATAATGAAGATGAATGAATGAAGCATATTTCAAGTCAAATTTTTACAGCATTTCTGTTTCAGGCCTGTTAGGACGTGAAAGCAGCAGGAGTGTGGTGACAGAGTGTTAACAGCATTAAATTCCACAGTTATAGAGTATGCGTCTATATACATTTTAAAGAAATCAAAAACTTTGAACTATGGGCTATTATGTAGTATTGAAAAGTAATATTTAGTGCAACCTGAAACTTTGCCACTACTGCAAAAATGAGGTTTACTGTAAATGTAAACACAGCCAGTATGTCAGAGAGAAGCAAGGTTGGACCCAAGGGCAGTTGACAAACCAGAATGTTAAAACTGTAATCAGAAATGTAAATTTGGCACAGGAACAGGTGATCTGCAAACAGACTGAAGTGGTAATGATATACATACAGGCAAAAACTGAGAGCAGGATTAAAAAGATGAAGTTAAAAGGCTCATAAATAGCAGGAGTGAGACTTCATAAAGTATGTGTGTGTGTGTGTGTGTGTGTGTGTGTGTGTGTGTGTGTGTGTGAGAGAGAGAGAGTCCAGGGCTGTTCAATGTGATGATCCCTCTACCATTTAACAGTGTCTAACAATGCTTTAGGGCAGGTGTGGGCAATCTTATCTGCAAAGGGCTGGTGTGGGTGCAGGTTTTCATTCCAACCAAGCAGGAGCCACACCTGATTCCACCTGTTTAATCAGTTGATCTTGGTTTTCAATAGATTTAGGTGTGGCTTCTATTTTGTGGAATGAAAACCTGCACCTACACCTGCCCTTTATGGATAAGATTGCCCACCCCTGCTTTAGGGGAACTCAAACCAGGTGAGTGCAGTAGTTTGGTATACTCGCCATGTGAGTTGCCATCCACTATAATTTGTGTTATTGCTGAGCATTCTGGGAAGAACTGTGATCATGGTTTAGATCATGGTTTCAGTGATGACAGTTGCCATTAGTGGCCAGACAGGGTATAGCAGGCCCCACACAAGCAAATTTAGATTTTTATTTTTTTCCCAATATCTATCCATTCTAGCCAATCAGTACATGCAAATGACCAAAGAAAGGGAAAAACTCATTGCTATCAGTCAAGTTAGGGGTCAAAGGGAAACAATTACATTTTTCTTGAAATTATATGAACACACTATATAAAGCAGTTCCCAAAAATCCCAAAAATGTTTTATTGAAATTAATGTTGGTATGATCCATAATCAATAGATATTCATAAAATAGTTCTCTTGTTGCTCTGCAAGAATGTAAAACTAAACCCCTGTAATTCCAGCTTAGTAAATAGAGAACAACTCCAACCATTGCTTTGATCCATTCATCCTTCCATTTTCTACCACATACTCCTTTGCAGGGTCACGGGGAACCTGGAGCCTATCCCAGGAAGCATCATGCACAAATCAGGGTACTGGACAAGGTGCCAGTCCATCACAGGGCATAATCACATACACATTCATACACTACGGACACTTTACACATGCCAAGCATGACTTTGGACTGGGTGAGGAAACTGGAGTACCCCGAGGAAACCCCCGACACACCGGGAGAACATGCACACATGGTCCCTGCAGGGCTTGAACCTCAGACCCTAGAGGTGTGAGGTGAACGTGCTAACCACTAAGCCACCGTGCACCCTTCATTGCTTCGATCATTACTGAATAATTACCCACTATAAGAACATTCTTTCCAACTTAGTTAATTTGAAACAGTATTCTAAAGTGTTTCTGAGTTTCATTACCATGGTATCATTTTACTACCAGTTGCATGCTACTTAATACTTATGGTATCAAGATCATGGTCAAAGTTTTGGTAAAATTACATCATTTAATTGGGTATGAATTATCAACGAAAGGCTAACATGACTCATAGTTCATAGACTTCATAGTTCTGAATATTCTATTAAATTTTTTTATGTTAACGCTGTGCCCAACTAGCAATGGCAAAGTGTGATGACTATATGGAAATACATGAGCATCATTCATTTATGGAAGAAATCTCAGTGAAAGCCTGGGCCTCATGAGGAAAGCCAATTTTACTAAAGGTTATTTGCTGGTTGACCCACAGGTTAAACACCAATCAGTCTGTGACTGTAATAGTCAGAGATGCAGTAATTAACACTTAATAATGCCTACCTCATCAACTGAGAAGCATTAACTTCACAATAGAATGCCAATTGTAAAAGCACTCTGTTTCAATAATATATGGAGCACTGGTTAGCATATTGACATTTCCATGAGTCGGCAGATGTAAGATCTGAGGTTACATGAAATTACAGTATTCTATGATTACTCAGCATATCCATGAACATCTATTACCTACTTTTGGAGGAAATCTGTGCCTATTTTAACTAAGGTTAACAGAAGAACATGTCTTTTTTTCTCTCAGAGCAACCATGGCTTAATATGAGTGACTCAACTGGGAGAGGACCAGAGCTGGGTGTAACTATAATCTAATGACCCAATCTAATCTGATAACCCAGTAATGTAGCGCATTAGATTTTATATTTATGTAATTTGATTACAGTTAGTAATGTCAATAAAATTACATTACTTGAGTTACAAATTTATTGTTTAGAAAATAATATTAAGTAAAACGCATTTTTAAAATAAAAACATTTTTTGCACTGAACATATTTTCTTTAGCCCCAAATAATTCTCCACTTGGGGCGGCTTGTCACTACGTAACTGAAAATCAGTAAAAGAAGACCGTAATTGTATATCTTCAGTGAACACTTGGAATGGAAACACTTGTGTATTATTGGCTGGCAGCTCTTAATTCTGATAAAGCGCTAGCTCTCACAGTCAGTGAGAGGAAAAAAAAGGTATAAGCCGACTTTTTTTTTAATCCAGTAAAGCATTTGAAACTGAAACACTAACATTCTCTGATGCTGAGCAGGAAAACAAGGTGTGTAAATGTGTAAAAGCTACAGTTTTCATGAACATGATATTATCAGAGAATAAGGAATGTTAATGTACTTTGCATGGCACTGTAGCTGCTAAATTCATATAATAGTTTAGTTGTGCCTCCCAATGGCTAGCGACACCAAACGAGCCTATTTAGAAAAGTTTTATATTTTAATGGTCTGGTAGTTTTACAAACTGTCACGCTGGGTTGAATGAGGCGGAAACAGGCGCAGACTGGCTTTCGCTGATTTATTGGGTAAATTCTCAGGTCAACACAAATGAAGCAAATACCAGCACGATACCCTGAAAAAGGCCTAGGAACAAAAATACTTCAGCTAATAAACATGAAAACAAAACCTGCTTCTCAGGCACATAAACGAGGAATAAAGCCTACTTCTCCGGCTGATTACCTAAGCACTGTGACAGGAGTTTAAACACATTCTCACACACAACGAAAGACAAAAACTATGTGCTCTACTAGCGCTATATATACACCCCCAGTGTTCGTTAACCAAAACAAGGCACAGGTGCCAGAATCCACGTGACCCTGAGTGAACCCACGTGACCAGCAGTGGCTGCTGGGAAATGGAGTCCACCGGCACACTGAGGATAGTTACTGCAAGTGTTCGGCCACCAGAGGGCGCCAGATCCAGCCATGGTGCAGTGCCACAGCTGGCCAACAGGGGGAATCGTGACACAAACATTGACAACACCTGAGGCAAGTGTCATAATAAATCCAACTTTTTCAGATCATGTCATACATTACATGCTAAACTTACTGCAAGAATTATGAATTTTACTTTGTAGTGTGTTTTGTAGGTTTGATAGGTTTTGAAAGCAATGTGAAAGTAAAGTTATTAGTAATCTGAATACTTTTTACATGCAGTAATCAGTAATATAATTAGATTACAAGTTTAAAGTAACAATTAGTAATCTGTTGTAGATTAGTTTTTTAGAGTAACTTACACTGGAGAAGAGTGAAGGAAATTGGTTGTTATTTAAGATTCACTGGTATTTTCCTGCTGGTAATCTACTCAGAGTGTGAATTAGGCTATAGCGTGGCATTCAGGATTTTTTTCAGGATTTTGTTTAACTTAACACCCTAAATTTGTCTTTAATGTTTAACCTTTTGATAAAAAAAAATTCCCCAAAATTCTCTGCTCTGATGGATATCAAACAACTGCAAGCACAACACTGTCACGCATGTGGGATTGAGGTGGAAGCAGGCGCAGACTTGCATTTGAATATTTATTGAAAAGAAGAACATACAACAATGAAAACAAAGACACTAAGACTAACCAACATAAACACTAGGGAAAGAAACAAACACTATGGCCTGAAACAAAAACACTATGGCAACTATACAAACACACCGTGACAAAGAGACGTGAGTCCAAACAACGAAAGACAAAGGCTATGTGGAAAAACAAGGACTATATATACACATACACACACATTAGTGCTCATTAACTACAATGTGAAACAGGTGCATGAAAACATGTGACTTCGAGTAAGCAGTGGCTTCTGGGACATGGAGTGTACAAACAGACTTGGGTGGAAACACACACAAAAACGTAAACACAGTCCACGTGTTGAGAATTGTCATGCACTCTGCTTCCGGCAGAGCAAAGGTGCAGTGTCTGCACCCGGCCACCAGTGTGCGCAATGACCAGCAACTGTGCAGTGCCTGCACACAGTCACCAGGGGGTGCCATGACCGGCAACGGCACAGTGCCCGCATACAGCCATAAGGGGGGAAACGTGACAAACACAGGTTTGTCCAAAAAATATCTTTCTTAAATATGGGTGTGAAACAATTATTGGTTCCCCTATGAATTCATATGAGAAAAAATATATTTCATGTATATTCTCATTGATATTTTACATTTGTTTTTAGTACAGCTGGGTGACTAGGAACAGAAAATTGTTCAACCATGACTTTTCATAGGGGTATAAATATGAGGTAACACATAAGCCAAATGCATTTAATCATTCATATCAATGGGTAAGACCAAGGAATATAGCTGTGATGTGCGGCAAAAGGTTGTTGAGCTTCACAAAATCGGATGCCTTCAGAAAATAGCCAAAGCATCAAACGTGCCCAATTCCACCATCAGGGCAATAATTAAGAAGTTCCAGTTAACTGGAGATGTTATGAATCAACCTGGAAGAGAACGTGTGTCTATATTGTTTCAACGCACTGTGAAGAGGATGGTTCAAGTGCCCAAAAAGTCTCCAAGGATCACAGCCGTAGAATTGCAGATGTTAGTTGCATCTTGGGGTCAGAAATCTCCAAAACTACAATCCGAAGTCTGGAAGACAAAAGCCTCTACTTTCATCCAAAAACAAACTCAAGTGTCTTCAGTTTTCCAGACATGACTGGAACTTCAAATAGCTTTTTAGCAATAAACATCAGAGGTAGTTTTGGCACACAGAGAGATAGCCATATGGAAAAGTACCTCATGCCCACGGTTAAATTGCTGGTGGCTCTTTAATGTTTTGGTGATGTTTTTCTGCCAGAGGACCTGGACATTTTGTTAGGATACATGGCATTGTGACTCAAATATCAAGTATGAACAGATATTAAATTAAAACCTGACAGCCTCTGCCAGAAAGCTTAAAATGGGCCGTGGTTGGATCTTCCAGTAGGAAAATGATCCAAAACATACATCAAAATCAACACAAAATTGGTTTACTGTCCACAAAATCAAGGTCTTGACATGGCCATCCCAGACCCCTGACTTGAACAACATAGAAAACCTGTGGAGTGAACTGGACCTCGAAATTTGAAGGATCTGGAGCGATCCCTTGCCATGTATTTTCCAACTTCATCAGACTCAGAGCTGTTACCTTGGCAAAGGAAAGTGGCACAAAGTAAGGGTGCCAATAATTGTTGCACACCTTTATTTAAAATATTTTTTTGATTAACCTGTGTTTTGTTTTAAATCATTTGATATCCATGAGTGCAGAGTAGTTTTGTGAATATTTGTTTTAGTTTTGTGCACAATAGATCAAAAGATTAGACAATAAAGACACATTTTCACAGCTTTCTTTGCTCATATTTACTAAGGGTGCCAATATTAGTGGAGGACACTGTAGATTTTTTTATATTTCACCTCTCGTATGAAACATTCCATTTATAATACATATAGTTTATCATTCTATAATCATGTCTATACACTACTCTACACCAGGCCTTAACTACACATTTACTGTTATATGCCACACTGCTTACTGTGATCTTGAATGGATCAGTGGATCACACAGTGGCTTGATTTGCCTTCTGTGGTGTTGGCTTTGCATTGTGAAAAGTTGCTAAATAAAAAAACGGTTTAAATGATAGCTATAAATACATCAAGATATTAATAAACAGAATGTGTTATCAAGATGTTAATACATAACTATTGTCATAATTAATGATTATTCATATAAAGCATGACTAATTTGGCTGAAACGTATATGCATCATTATTTCAGAATGCACTAAGGACTAATTATTATGAAATCATTAGTTAAGTATTAATATAACGCTTATCTGTTGACCTCATAGCAGTGTTATTACAATAATTTCAGCATTATTTCATCTGCATGATTTTAAGAACCCTCAAACCTTTTGTCTGTACTTTCTATCAGTTATTTCAAGGTCTTATTTAGGGGATTAGACCCCCTTCCCAAAACCCCACACTGAAACTACTCCACATTCCAGCAGATGATTTTGATAAAGTGGCTGCTTGGGCCCTGCAGGAGAGCACAGGTGTGTAATCCTGAATCCAGAGCACTAAGAGAAGCACCTGGGAGAAGAAAATATACAGTGTGGGAATGGGAGCCGCAAAGGAGTATAATGCAACCAGCATCACCCAGAGACAGGGGACAGAAGACCCGAGCATTCCTATGCTACCACAACAGCCATTCTGTGGAAAACAGATCACCTAAAGAACATCAGTGTTGTGTTTAATATTAATATTATGCTCTCTTGGGTTCTATTCAAAGTATATCTTTATTGCTAACCTGTTTTCTTGTTCAAGCACTTTTTATGCATTTGGTTCATGTGCTCAACTGGAATGTCCTGGGGAGTGAAAGTATTCAGTGGAACAGATTCTGTCTGTAAGAACACATATTTTTTTCAGTAATATTATCAGCATTGAATTCCTGCAGTTTATCTCCATAGGAGTAAACCTAACCCCTTAGAAATAATATAAAACTAATACAATATCAGTGTCATATGAATGATATGAAACAATTATTCCAGGTCCTGGACTGGTCTGTCCTGGACAAGGTGTTCAGTGTAGATTGCTATGCCAGTTCATGGATCTTCACTATTCTGTTCATTAACCTAGTTTTACTCACTCTGTTTAATTTTCAAAACCCAGAGAAGAGAAGCCATTTAATAAATCACACTCTTTCAGGAATACTCTGACTCAAAAAGCCAGGCTGTAGAGTGGTTTGTATGTAACAGGAATTACTTAGTCATTGACTTGACTAGAAACATAATTGCTCACTAGTTGAATACAGAGTGCATATAATATGTTGTTCATCTGATTTTCATGGCTTTTGGGAGCTACTGGCAATGTCTGTGGTAAATTTGTCCATCAGAGTTTCAAAAAAAGATTATCTGGAAATGGTGAAATTATATTTACCAAAAACTATTGTTTTTTATTGGATAGCAATTTGGCCTCCCCCCTCCCCTCAGCTTGGCATTCAAAAACACCTCAGAGTCAATGGTTTATAGTTATAGTCCCATCTGTTGGGTTATATGGCATTTGAAATTAGACAAAAACTGTAATTGCTAATAAACATGCATTAGCATCTCACATAAGATCCCTTTTGTGAAGGCATCTGGCTGACTTGCATTGCTCTGGAAACATTGTAATCCCCAAGATTATTATATTTAACTGGACTCTGTCTATATATCTTCATGTCTAGTTCTAAAAGTACCATTAAAATGCCAGAAATGTACATTTGTAAAATTAAAGGTCAATATATTACATCTCTATCACATGGATGCTTGTAAATGGAAGATTTGCTGGATACAGCAAAGGGCAATGCAAATATGCAGTGTTATTATTCCACTGGGTTCCTTAGAATATCATAATAATCTTTGATAAAACAACCAAAAACCACTTTAAGGCTTATTCACTAGGGAGGCATTACAGAGTCCAGTACACTCACTCAGGCGTACCAAGTTTGTTAGGTGCAATTAAATGTGAAATGCTGCCTAATTCATCAAGAATTATACCTCCGATTATTATCCATTACAATCTCCCCGTTTGGAAAGAGGGGAACTCTAATGGCAATTTGCAGTAATGTTACGTCCTATAATTCTTGCTCTCTCTGTTGCTCGTATCGATGGCTGCTGTAATTGCCATTTTACTCATAGCTGATTGATTAGAACATAAAGTAACAAGCGAGGAACAATCATGTCAGAAAGATGGATGAGCACGCTCAATAGGCCAGCCTAGGATTCTGCGGATTTCTGGGAATCAATCCCACCTCTTCCTTCTCCTGGTGACAACCCAAGCCATAAGTCAGCAGTAGATCCTGCCTACGCTGCCAAGGCCAGACTTTAAGAAGGGCTTGACTCAAGGGGATACGACCATGCCCAGTGTGTTCTATAAAAGAAGGTTAATGGCACAGCCATGGCCATTGTGCTGCAGGTGTGTGAGCAGAATGCTAAAGTCAGGCTCTTGATAAACTAACTGTATCTGCATTGCAGCTAGTGTGTGATAGTAGAGATAAAATAGTGTGAATCAGAATATAGAGCAGAGACACACGGTAGTCAGTATTTTAGGAATACTCAATTACACTGTTGAAGTGTAACTAATGATGAATCATATCTAATAGTTTGTGATTTAGGGAAAACATTTGTAGCATAAGGTTTGGCGTGTATACATACAAATATTTTACATAACTTGTGAATGACTTGACCGCATCATAAGTTCCACATCACTTAGGCATGCTCTATGTCTGATCTCTCTCTCTCTCTCTCTCTCTCTCTCTCTCTCTCTCTCTCTCTCTCTTAAACATCCTCCCTGTTCATCCATCCTTCCTCTTCCTGTTCATCTTCTTATCTTAGTACACAGAAGTCCCCGTCCCTGTTCTGACACACTAAGCTATCTGTTCCTAGTTAAGTGAGGCAATGATCTAGCTGTCAGACCTCCACCCTCTTCCTCCTTTTCTGTATATATACTCTGATTATATCAGCATTAAACTAAGAAGCTTTCACTGAGCTCTGTCTCTGTGTGACTTCTTCCCGAGCTCGGAACCGAGAAGGTAATAGCAGCATGGGTCCAAGAATTTAATTCTGAGGCCGGTAATCTTAACAAACCAGTTTAAAGGCCTGTATACCAAATGTCATTTCCAGTTGATTTATTTTAAGTATGTATTGTTTTTATTCCTAACTTTGATCTAAAGGCTAGGATATATAAATAATTACATATTTAAAACATTAAAGTCAGTGATGTGAAGAGAAGTCAGTCATGTGGAGAAGACAAAGTCTTCAAAGGGAAAAGACAAAGGAAACAAAGTCACTAAAGGACTGTAAGGAGAAGAAAAACAGAAATATGGCACTAATGACATCATCAATAGGATGATAACAACATTAAAAAGGTCAGAGCTAGCAGTATGCATCAGGCTGGTGAGAATCCATTGGGCCTGTCAGACACTGATAAATAAACACTGGTCTACTCTGGGTTTCTCGTGTAGAGACTGTGTCAATAAGACCCTGATGGATTTGGTGAAATACAGAGCACTTAATATACCTACAGTCCAGGGATGTGAAATAAATAAGCCACCAGTCTAAATGAAAGCTCCCTGATCCAATTACAGAAGAACTTCCAGTTAAACCATTGGCAATTAACAGACATCAAAACTGATGATGCAGGTCTGGAAACCAGTGTATATAATTCAGTCCTGCAGACAGAAACCCACCAGACTTAATTAAACTGCTCAAAAATGCTGTCAGCACCAACAGGAGAGCAACAGAAGTGCTCAAACTAAGAAGCAACAAAACTCGACCTAATGATATAGCAGGACTAGATTCCCATATTATTTAAATATATATATTTGGCATCCCATGATCTTATGCCATCATGTTATAAAATACTCATAATACTGTGCATTAAATATGAGAATGCAGCATGGATATAACAGATTACACAAAGAAACCATGTATTTGTATGACCTTTAAATAATTTCTCTTAGAATCAGAGGAATCTGAATCTCACTCTAATTGTTTGGTTTTTATTTTAATTCACTTAGCACGTTAGAGTGGTTAGCACGTCCGCCTCACACCTCCAGGGTCCACGGTTCGGGTCCCGCGGGGCCATGTGTGTGCGGAGTTTGCATGTTATCCCAGTGCGTCGGGGGTTTCCTCCGGGTACTCCGGTTTCCTCCCACAGTCCAAAGACATGCATGGTAGGCTGATTGGCGTGTCTAAAGTGTCCGTAGTGTATGAATGGGTGTGTGAGTGTGTATGTGATTGTCCATGCGATGGACTGGCACCCTGTCCAGGGTGTACCCTGCCTTGTGCCCGATGCCTCCTGGGATAGGCTCCAGGTTCCCCGTGACCCTGATAAAGGAGTAAGTGGTAGAACATGGATGGATGGATGGATTTGTGAATCTTTTCTCATTTAATGTTTTTTTTTTTTTTACTTTTTTACAGAAAGCATACATTTGATGTATTGAAAAATATTTGTTAGTAGACTTAAAAAAAAGCCTAATATAATATATTCAGTTAGTTCAATGTCAATGTCATATAATGTCAGATAATGAAATTTTCTGCTATATTTTTACTTAATTTTAATACAGCTGAAGCACAACCCAGTATTCCTGAATGCACCTTATGTGATTGCATAAACCTCTCATTGAAAAAAAAAAAGATGGAATAAGGATCACATTATATATTTATACAACCACATTTGTATTTACTATATAAATAATAAAACACAACATGCTGTTAATCAGTGAAGGAAAATAATCAATGCTTGAGCTTTGTGCTGTTTTCTAATTTCAGCACATCCCAAAGTGTTTTATTCCTCTTATTGTACAGCAATTTTACAATCATTATTTTGTTTTTATTTATTCAGGAATGACACATCATGCTTTGGCATGGTGGCTAAGTGGTTAGCACATTTGCCTTGCACCTTCGCCCTGTGTACACAAAGTTTGCATGTTCTCCCTGTGCTTCAGGGGTTTCCTCCAGGTACTCCGGTTTCCTCTCCCGGTCCAAAGACATGCATTGCAGACTGATTGACATCTCTAAATTGTCCATAATGTGTGAATGTATGTGCCAAGCAATTAGTTGGTGCCCCGTCCGGGGTGTCCCCCAGCTTGTGCCCGGAGTCCTTTGGGATAGGCTCCAGGTTCCCCGCAACCCTGTTTAGGATAAGCAGTACAGAAAATCGATGGAAGGATGGATGGAACATGATTTTTAACCATTTATAGGGATATTTAATGTTGTGAAACTTTCACAAGACAATGCAGTTCCTTCTACTATATTATAGTCATTCCCTCTTTTTTCCTCTTTCTTGAAGCATTTACTCAACATTTACTGTACATAAAATTTACTATCAAAGCTATCAAATATAAATTCCTGCTTCAAATGCATGTGTAAATACTTCCTGCATGACGAAATATGATACATTACAGGCCATCATGATCGTCAGTCAAGAGGCTGTGTAGACGTCCAAAGAAATACAACACTTCACCTCTGAAGAGAATCTCTGATTTTCTCATAATCGCTAAGATGGAAATCTCAAAAGAGAAAGGGGATGGGAGGTTGACATGGTAGAAAGCAAACAAAATGCTGAGCTATTTTAGATATACTGTGCTGTGGGACATGGCTCAGATCAAAACACAAATGATTAAAAGATGTCATAGTACAAAGCCAATGTTAATATGGGGAAATAGTGTTAAATTGGATTTGTCAAAAGAGGATGACAGCTGTCAGTGGTTTTCACGTCTCTTAAGTGAGAAAGCTGAAATGCTGACAACAGGTTCCTGACATTCACTTGTCACTGATGCTGAGAGATGAGACATGGTAAAGCGCAACAATGAGCATTAAGAATTATAGATTCAGCAAACATTCCACATCAGACTCTCCAGAGCTTTCCCCTCTGAAACATACTGCACACTTCTGAAACAATGTCTTACTGCTGGCTCAAAGCTGGCTCAAATGTCTCAAAGCTGGCTCACTAAAGGGGTTTATGGAAAAACAAATTATTTTGTATCAATTTTACTTATTTATCAATTTTGAGGAAAAGTACACCATAGAAATAAATACACACGTGTTTGTTAGAGGATCAAAATTTAAAAAATGAAAAAGAAAAAGAAAAGAAAACTCAAATAACAGCAGAAGAGTTCTGAAAAACAAACAATCGACAGCCTTTAGAGGTTAAACCATATGCTGGTTCTGGATATTGCCCAAAAGAACTGACTAGCCCCATTAATAAAATGTGATCTTTTAATTTAGTTTTACATATCCAAGGAGTTATGTGTCCTTCAGCATGTGCTTTCCTGCTGCTTCACTGGTTATTCATCAGTTTAACTTATTACACTAATAACACCGCAATATCTATTCATAATGGATAGAGGAAAGATTCTCCATCATAACGCTGGAGGAAAACAACACTTTCTCACAGTTTACCCAACTGAGACACAACTGAAGATACCTGCTAGGGTGGATCTGTTTTGGTTTTTGTTTTTTTTTTTTTGTTTTTGTTTTTTGTTTTTCACAGACAAATATAAGCCTACAGTGTTTCAGATACTAACTTTGTCCATGTTATATGGATCACTGATTTTCTTTTCAATCCAGTAACCTGATATCTACATTGATACCTTGAAAAGGAAGGATTTGTCATTTCTACAGTGGAAATCTACAGCGATGTTAAAAAGTATATGGAATAAATAATAAATCATCTGAATGAGCTATCTCATGTGTGTGTGTGTGTGTGTGTGTGTGTGTGTGTGTGCGCGCATGTGTGTGTGTGCGCGCGTGTGTGTGTGCGCGCATGTGTGCATGTGTGTGTGTGCCCGCTTGCATGTGTGCGTGTGTCTGCGTGTCTATGTGTGTGTGTGTGCGTGCGCGCATGTGTGCATATGTGCGTGTGTGTGTGTGTGTGTGCGCGCATATGTGTGTTAAGGCGCATGGGGGCTTAGTGGTTATCACGTTCACCTCACACTTCCAGGGTTGGTGGTTCGATTCCTGCCGTGGCCCTGTGTGTGTGGAGTTTGCATGCTGTCCCAGTGATGCGGCGGTTTCCTCCGGGTACTCCGGTTTCCTCCCCCAGTCCAAAGACATGCATTGGCGTTTCCAAAAAGTGTCTGATGTGTATGAATGGGTGTATGAATGGGTGTATGAATGGGTGTATAATTGGGTGTATGAATCTCTTCTTCACTCGTTTTGCCACTGGATCATGGTGGTCACCGGGAAGTGAGAGTGAGGCCGATGCTGCCATGCTGCGCATCTTCCTCACTATAATCCAATTCACGTGCAAGTCGAGTTCCAGTTTGTGTTCTCCATAAGGGAGGCGGAAATGTGTGTGTGTGTGTGAAATCGGAAGGAGATGGCAGAGGGAACAGTAGTTCCTATCCCTAGCCCTACTATGTTACAATAAAACTTTCGATTAATATATTTGAGGATCAAATTTATCTCTTTTTGAGAAGGCAGTCCCATAAGTCTGATAACTACAGAAGGGTAACAAAAGTTTGAGACTGGGAAATAACTTTTAGCAGTGTAATAAATATGTATTATTAATAAGTAAGTTACATACTAATTTTAAAAAACAGTAGGATGAAGTTTCCGTTCAAGCAACATCACCATCATAACTGATGTTAAGGGGCACAGCATGACAATTAGAAAATGATAGACATGCTTAGTTTAAGAAAAATGTCAGAGACTGTACATGGTAAACAAACTGTTCACAGATGTGGGCTCTCTGCAAAATAATGAGCTCCTACAAAAAATATTAGTTTTAACAATACAGAGTATTAGTTACTTATTGTGTACTCAGTGTAGGTCCATTACTTGCAAGCAGCTCAGGAAAAAGTTACGGATGTGGCAGTAAAGCCTACTGTCACTATCATTTGGTTATGAAAGCCAAACTCTGAGCCGACATCAATGGTCTGACTCTGAAAAGTCTGATAAACATGGTCTAGTGTCAGTTTTGCCACCACCCAATTTTTGCTTATGATTGATATTTCATTTCAATAGACAAATCAAATACAGTGTTGTTCATCCACAGAGACCAGTACATATGGGAAACGTGAGACTCCAACATGTGGAGGAACCCCCAAACTCCCTTCTGTAATTTACTACTGAATAGCTTCAATCAGACTCTCTCCCAACTTCCTTTTCCTCCTCCTAAAAACCCATTTCGGCACGTTTAGGCAATACAAAGGCTATCTCCCAGACTTCCCAGTGATGGAAACAAACATTACTACAAAACATTACAAATTCACTCATTCTTTAACATTTTCTTTATTATACAGCATTTTCTGTATTAAACTAATACAGCCATTTCTAACAAACACTGGCTATGTGTAGCTTTTCATTATGTTCTTGAGTGATTAACGTCACGCCACAGGGATGCACAAGTTCATTTATATTGCTGGCACAGAGTAAATGAACAGGAATCATAAATCTATAAGGGGTGACACAGTCCAATGAGAATGAAGCGAAAGCAGACACAGGCCAGAGAGAACAGTCACATTCATTTCTAGTGCATTAAATCTCTCTCCATTCTTACAGAAAAAGATGTGAATGCCATAGTGAGTGTCATATTCACATAGCCATATTGGCATATCTCATATAAGGATAACCGCACATAATCACTCATCTTTCATTCTTCCATAGTCATCTGTAATGAAAACTAAAGTTTGAAGTAAGCAGAATCAGCTTGTGACATCCGAGGTAAGTCACAGTTCTGTGATGTGATGTTAGAGTTCAGACTTATATACATTTTGTACATTTCCAAATCCTACCTGAGCGCACGTTATTCTCACTTCTTGTGTTGTCAGTTCAGATAATTCACAGTGGAGTGTGCCTTGCTCATTGGTCTCCATTTTTCTCTGGTTGGAGTGCTAGAAGAACAGCAGCCTGTCTACCCATCCTGGCAAAAGAGTTCACTTCAGTGTGTATCCTCCCACTCTCCATTTACTCAGAACCATAAAAACCCCATCATCAGCCTTTAACTGAGTGTGCCGGTTAAAAAAAAAAAGAGAGATTATTGCTTTGACATAGGTGCTGTCTGTTCTCTTGCCTCCCACTGATACTTATTGGCAACCTGAGCAAACAGTATATCTCTCCCCTTTCCTCTCTCTACTTCTCATATTTAATAATTCCTCTGTAATTTCCTCTTGATTCTACATTTATGAGAAGGTTCTGGAGCTCAGTTTAAACCCGTCACCCATTGAAAAAAAAAAAAAAAAAAAAAAACAGTCTCATTTCCTCAGTTGAATATAGGCACCAAACGGATGGTGCAATTACCTCTCCATCAATCTGTTGCTTATAAATTATAGATGGGCTGACTACCTGTGTGCTGTTCCTCACAGCTATACTAATGTGTTAAAGATTTTCTATTCGCAATCAGATTCTTTATAGACATCGTTTTACAGAGATAAATTCTCTGAGGAGATAACTCCTACTTATGTATATACATCTTTCTCCATCTTACAGTCTATATATACATACAGCTAACATTTGAAAATATTTTAAATATATATCAATTCAAAGTGAGGTGTATATAACATAACATAAGTGGGGTGTATCAGTGGCCTGACCCGTCTGAGATATGGTCGTTCTCTCGGCTTTTACGAAGAGCTGAATTTCAATAAGAAGAGAAATGTCAGCGGGGTACAGACCTTTACTGGATGGGAAGTCTAGAGGGAGGGACTGGCCTGAGGGTGACCGGTGATGGCATATACTGTAATAAAGAAGCCCGAAAGTCTGCTACCTTTTTTGTGTTCTTGCTCTTTAGTTGAGCTTTTGAACCCTATCCCATGTACAAAGTCATGAAAAAAGAAAGACAAGAGGCTTTCATATCTATAGACAAAAGGCAAGAGTTCTTAGAACCTGCTTGTGATGGTGACCTTCAGAACAAGAGATGCTTTCTGAGTGTGACAGACTGCAGTGTGAGTAGAAGAAGGCTTACCGCATTAGAGAAACTTGGATAAGAGTTGTTTTCAAACCAAATAATCTTTATACACAGTACAACATTGACATAAAAAATTCTTCTTAATAATATTACCTTAATAAAAATTCACAAAAAAGTATATTCTTTTCTGTAAAGTCATATATGGTGGTAAAATGTATTGCATAAAGTACATTTAGTAGCTTGTCTTATACCCCAGTCCTGTTAAATGCTCAGTTCTGATGGTGTTGATTTAATTTTCTATGATAGCAGCTCTGACAATAGTTCAGGCTGCTAACACAGGGACTTGCATGGCAGACGCGCAACATCATCGAAATAAAACAACACGTATAATCATCTACATTTTTTTTGGGAAGGAGATATTAATTTACCATTTTTTGAAGGTCTCCAGAGCCAGTGCTTTATACCTTTGTACATAACAGTGAGGGGTAATGATGTAACTTTAAGTTTTCTGACATAGGAACATCTTCAGGATGAAGAACTTTCCAGCTTTTCTGTAGCATGACAAGCTGCCTTTTTTATTGACTTAGTAACTGAGAGAGAGAGAGAAAGAGAGAGAGAGAAGAGAGAGAGAGAGAGAGAGAGAGAGAGAGAGAGAGAGAGAGAGAGATGATAAAACAACAGGTTATGGTGGCAACAGGAACCAACTCATTTTAGGACATTCCACAAATTTAAGCATAACTATAAATGGATAAAAACAGATAGCAGAAGATTAGGAAAGCCATTTAGTACTGATTATAAACCAAAGCTTACAATAATATACAGCTCTGATATAAAGTTCCAATATAAAGATATGTGTGTAGCTGTGGCTCAGGTGTAGAAGTGTCCTTGGGTAAGACATTGAACCCCAAGTTGCTCCCAATGGAAGGCTAGCGCCTTGCATGGCAGCTCTGCTGTCATTGGTGCGTGTGCATATGTGAATGGATGAATGAGAAACAGTTTAGAGCTCTTTGTAGAACTGCTACAGTTAAAAGGCAGACCACTTATAAGTGCAGACCATTTACTATTTACTCAGTCAGAAAGATAATAAAACTTGTCTGTTTGAGAAAGAGAAAGAGATGCATATAGATGAATATGTATAACAGCCTCATTCTGAAAGGGTAAGAGGTTGTGACCTCTGTCGCCCCAAACCAAGAAGTGCTTTTCTCAGCAGAATGATCTTCACCTGTGTGCACACACACTTAGATGAACCCATCCTGCTGCTTTAGAGCCTCTAAATCACCTTCTGCCCTTCCATCCAGGTTCTAATCCCCATTATCAACTCACCTCAACTGGGCTCTACTTCCCATAATAATGCAGTGGACTCAACAGTTAATATCCGGCTGGCAGCTTTGAAAGTAAATGCAGCCAGTGAAATTGAAATCAACAACCCACTTATGCTTTTGTATCTGCCCCATTGGTACTGAGCTACTGGACTTCACTACCAGGAGACACAGTTTTCTCAAAGTCAGTCTTGTCCTGCAAGGACATTCACATTAACTGAAAATGCACCTTGGTGCATATTAAAGGTCTAACAGTGTGTGAAAATTATGTGACATGATGGCTGTGCAACATTTCTGTATTATCATGCCTAAATCAAGGGCATCAGCTCTAAGCTGTTCCCAAACTATTTCATCCATAACGACTGTGGAACTAACTTCTCATCAGCAGGAATTAAGCACAAACCAAGCAAAGCAAATGACTGCAAATTAAAAAGAAAACCTACACTATTTTAGAGCCAAAAAGACACAAAGTAACGATATAAAAAAACAGGATGAACTGTTCCCGTTACAGAATATGGAGAGCATGCAAATGTGTCATGATAGACGGAAAGTATTCTATATAAATTCTTAGAAATTAAAAATGCAACAGGCAATATTTTTTATTGTTCTTTTATTGTTCAAGTACTGTTAGGTAACATGCTGAACGTTATGAAACATACTTTTTGAAACAGTGTGATCAAAGCGATTGTATTGTACACCTAACAAGAAAGTGCCTGAAGAATCTCAGTTTCATGCTGGATTCCTTGTTTGTGTTAACAAGCCCTCCCGCCAGTCTTGCTATAGACATGTTGCAAAGGGCATTTCACTCCACCCTATCTTTACTGCTACAGAAACACAAACAGGGCAGTAATCCAGTGCTAACTGGTGTGGGATACGGTTTTTGCTGTAGGCAACAAATACAATGTTAAAAAATAATTTTTGAAAGAAATTAAGCATGATTAAATCTGGGGGATGCTTAAAAAACAAAGAGTAAACTATTTTCAATCAATGACTACAGAAACAAATCAGTCAGGTACTTGTCATGTTGGAATGTCATGCTTTTTTAACCTAACTTTATCATAATTAAGTAAAATGGAAGTAAGCCAAACAGTTATTTAACACTAATTAGACAGCTTGGCCAAAACAGGAATAATCCTGGTACCTATAGTATGTCATAAACTTTCAACTTCTCTTTCTAACTAGACATTCTGAACCTCACTTGCTTCAGCAAATCAGTAAGTTATTTTACCTGTCACTATTTTGTGACATTAGTATGGTTTTTATTGCTAATTGTATCATAACTGGCCAAGTAGAAAGAGACAATAACGCTGACTAGCCATCAAACACTGTATGGATTACATTGTAAATTGGGAAACTTTGAGAACATGAGCATGGATGAGACTGTTTAGGGTTTTTTTTGTTTGTTTGTTTTTGGGGGTTTTTTGCTCATCTTGGAAGTGCTAGTACCCAAATTCTACCAAATTCTAATCAAGGCTTATTATTATTAGCTTAAACCGTGATCTACTACACAAATGTTTGAGTCTATCACAGACAGAATTTCTTAAATTAAAAAAAAAAATAAAAAACGTTTTTTAAAATGTTTTTCTAATGGCAGAGTCTCGATGGATAATGTGGCATGGTAGACTGTAGTGAGGATCAGTAATGAAAAAGATAATGTGTGTGTGTGTGTGTGTGTGTGTGTGTGTGTGTGTGTGTGTGTGTGTCAGAGAGAAAGAGAGAGAGAGAAAGAGAGAGAGAGAGAGAGAGAGAGAGAGAGAGAGAGAGATGTCAGTAGACTACAATTAACAAGTTATGCCTCAACCACCCACAGGTGAATCATCTACATGGACAGACAGAATAGTGTAACTACTTCAGGTTCCCCTTATCACTGTCGCTCTCTTCTAGTGCATACAATATTCTAAATTAAGCATCATTTTGGATTAGGATACAGAAGGGATCCCAGGACAAACAAAGATTACAGCAGTTGAATGTGGGCGTGCAATTAAAAATTTTTTTTGATATTTGCATTAAAACATCCAAAGTTGAAATTAAATGATTATGCCACATAATCAGAAGAATCCTACAAACCTCTGGGTTTGTAGTTTAGACCTTATTCAACCTAATATCTCTCAAATAGCAAACTAATAACTCCATTCAAATTTCTCCAAAGACCACTTTCTGGAGCAATAACCATCTGGGCTCCGGCTTTGCAATAATCTAAGCTCTGAGCAGATCAAGACAACAGGGTCTTGTTTACTGAAACATATGTTTCCATGTCAACAGGGAAATGTTAAATCATACTTCGGTCCCACCCGTTCAATCCACCTGCAGCTATGCAATAAAGCTGGTGTTGCAGAGAGTGAATAGTTTACACTCAGCAGTAGTTTATTCTACAAGACCCAAAGTTTGACAAGACCCAAAGTTGAGCTGCTGAGTCATTCACTTAAAGGGAAACCACAGTGTGTGCACGTCCTTGACTGCAGTTTTAAGTGTATTTACATGCCAAGTGGATTTAGAAACACTGGACAATAAACTTTTTTTGTGTGTGTATCTATTTCAAATTCAAATTGTATTGCGAATAACAAGAAAGTATCATTTCATTTCTTTGTTATGGATATTAATGTGAATGACCACGGCTGGCAGATTTTCCCAGCATTTTATCGCGGAAATGTAATTTCCTTTGTGCCACTCTGCTGGTTCATAATGCAGCACAGCCAAACTCAATCATTCCCATACATATTTGATAGACACTTTCAAATGACAAGGAGCTTTATCCATGAGTTAGGCCAATTATGGTGGACAGATCATTAGTGCTGTATTTTCAAACCACAGCTCATTAATCACTGCAAACGAAATATAATGTCAAAAGCTAATTTGAGTCATGGTCCTTCTGCAGTCTTTATGTAGGAAGTGAGAAAAGTATAATCTTCTAATATCTTCTGAGTCATTAGCGCTGACCCAGACCAAATGTAATTGGGAGAAGGAGCTTGAAATGGATTTTACAGGAGACTGGTTGGGTGACTGTGCTTGCTTGGGTGAGTTGCACCTTGTCCTTTGCTTGCCAGTTTAACATTTTAATGTTTTACATAGAACTTATTTGTCTAAAGCCAAGCTCATGAAGCTATTTTAACATACAATCCAATGATACTCACATGTACTAAAGTCAGGCTTATTTTTTCATCACAGTAGCTTATATGTTACTGTTGTTCAGTTATTTTACAACATACCAATATTGGGTAGGACCTCCATTTGCTCTCAGAAAAGGTTCATAGAAACATTCCTTTGAGATACTGGTCAATGTTGACATTGCTCCATCACTTAATTTCTGCAGACTTGTCAGTCACACATTGATGCTCTTAATCGCCTGTTCTAGCACATCCCAAAGTTTCTCTATTGGATTCAGATCTGGTGACATTGTTGTTCGTGTGTTCATGGAACCAGGTTTAGACAAATTGTGCTTTGTGATCTGATGCATTATCATGCTCATTATCAATAGAGGGTAGCCGCAACTTACTCCTGCTGAGTGGCAGCATTAATGTACAGCGTGAATGACGTGAAAACTCTGAAAAATGGGGAAAAGCTGTTGTGCAATCGATTGTGCTAACATATTCAACAAGAATTCAGAGCTATCTTCTTACAGAGTGCCAAAAAACCATTCACTCCTTTTTTTTACTAAGTCGGGCAGTGTGTAAGTGTAAGCGTATGTGTAAGTTATTTTGGTATGTGGTATTCGTGTTGTACAATGATGAAAAATTTGCTTCATATTTCTTTTTAAATGCTGCCTATTTCCATGGATGAATTATAGGGGCTCATTTATTCTCTGACTGTGTTTTACCTTCACAAATATATAATGTTAGTAAGTGGAAGCTGTGTTAGCTATGAACAAACTAGGACTAACTAGCTTATGGTTTACCAGATATAATTATATAATATAAAATTTAATTATCTGTACATACGTGTCCACATACAACCGGAATGTTTATTGGTGTTCTTGTCACTTTAATTTCTCCAACAAATCCCGCCTTGAAGTAGTACCAAGCTTCAAGGCTTTTATATGCCTTCAGGGTTTGCTTAGTGTATTTCCCCGGCATCGTAATCAAGTACATATAAATGTTAGGAAAACCGATTTCTGGCCACAAGCCAATGTCCATGGACCACAGGTTCTTGGACAAGTTGTAAGGGTCACTTTTGAGTCCAACTGCCTTTAAGTTAAGCTGATAATCTTTAGATATGCTAGCATTTTTTTAGATTCCCCTATTAAAACCAGCCATTTTGCTGGCTATTTTGCCACTAAGTTTGGCCGAAGGGGGCGTGTTCCGGTGGGAAAGTGATGTCAATGCATACCCTCTATAAGGGGGTAAATTGTGGCAATAAAGGGATGCACATTGTCAGCAACAGTACGTAGATCAGCTGTGACATTCAAACCATGCTTGATTTGTATTAAGCAAATCAAAGTGTGCCAAGAAAACATTCCCCACACCATTAGACTACCACCACCTGCCTGACCTGTTGACACAAGGCTGGATTAATGCTGTCGATGCCAAATTCTGACTCTACCACCTGCATGTCACAGCAGAATATTCATCAGACCAGGTGACAGGTTTCTAATCTTCAACTGTCCAGTTGTGGTGATCTTGTGGCTACTTTTGCCTGAGATTGTTGCCTGCCAAAAGTGGAACCTGATGTGGTCTTGTAGACCATGCACCTCAATTCAGTGTGTTGTGCATTCTGGAATGCTTTTCTGCTCATTTGTAAAGATTGGTTATTTGAATGATTAGCCTTCCTGTCAGCTTGAACCAGTGTGGCCATTCTTCTCCTCTTTCATTAACAAGGCATTTCTGCCTACAGCACTGCCACTTACTGGATGTTTATGTACTATTCTATGTAAAATCTACATACTTCTCAAATCCATCTTCTGAAAACCTCAAAACAGTCCATCTGGCACCTATAATGCCACCATGCCACGGACAAAGTCACTGAGATTACGTTTTTTTCCCCAATTTTGATGGTTGATGTGAATATTAATTGAAGCTCTTCGTCTGTATCTGAATGATTTTATGCCATTTCTGTGCCACATGATTAGTTGCTTTGATAATTGCATGAATGAGCAGCAGGTGTACAGGTGTGCCAATTACAGTGGCCAATGAGTATATATCTTTAATATAACATTTGCAAAGAAACAAAAGTCCTTCCATCACTAGCTGTGCAAGCAAAGTGTCCCAAAAGAAGAGTACGTATTAATGGTGATAATATCGGTTTGATTTAAATGTGATAATATCGGTTTGATTTAAACAGTTCATTATCATCCTAATTTCTCTCTTAAAAGTATCTGGGAGTCGAATCTCATCTTTCCAACCATTGCTCTGCGTGACTAACGACACAGAGATGACGCATTCAGACAGCTTTATGTGTGAACCTTCTCCCTAGGTTTATGGTGACTGGATGACATTGTTAAGTTTATTTAGATCAATTTCACACTGACTATCCGATTAATCAGGGGAGAATTATACAAGGCAAGGCTCTGAATGCCACTCTAAATTACTAGATAAGAAAAAGAATGAGGATACAAGGCTGTACCTTTCCTTGACTCCTATGTCACCAATTCAAAAGCATTATACCAGTTAAGAGGTTCAAAAGACACCATTAAGGCATTTCCATTCTTGAAATTTGGCAGATGTTAACTTAATATATAAGTGCCAAATATAAAATAAGAATTTAAAAATATTAATATAATAAAAGCCACCATGTAAATAAAAAGTATTTTGCCATTTTGTTTGTGTTGTCTGTGTCAAGTTCTCTAGCTAACTCGTTATCATTAACAATCAAAATTATGGTTAATTATTATGTTATTTCCTCTCATACACATAGGCCTATATGCAAAGTCTGAAGTATGTACATATGTTGTATCAAATTTCAGTTGTTTATTTTCATTATAGTAATATTATATCCATATTGTTTTAATGGTTATTCTGAGAACCTTATTCCAATTTCCATGGCAGCAGCACATATTGTTATTCACCTACAACATTTCCTTCTCACTGAACTAATGTGAACAGATTGGTGTAAACAACTGAACACTGATTGACTATATTGCTGGAACATATGCTAAACCTAGAGTAATATGTTTCAGTGGACTATGAAAAAGGAGCCATGATTATGAACAGAGTGCATTATGAATATTGGTGTGGTGTGATGTGGGTAGGAGTACTGGGCATGATACTCTGCTGTCAAGTGAATAATCTATTAGAAATTATGCTGCTCTGTTATTCCTTTATTGCACTGCCATTGCCATCAAAGACATTCAATGACAAAATTGTGGCAATGTCAGAATTTTCTTAAATTAAAATCTGTGACCACTGCAACAATGTTTGTCTAAAAGCCACCAGTGAGAGGATGTCTTTGCACCAAATTCACAGGGCAGCTACAAATACTGTAGTGGCAATGGGGAAATGTAAATGAGACATGATAATAAACAGAATAAAATATTCTTATTACCACAAGCACACTTTGCAAAATCCCATGTTTTATTTTGCATAAACCCAGCTTGTGCTGATTTAAATGGTAAATGGCGCACTTATATAGCGCTTTTATCCAAAGTGCTTTACACTGTGTCTCATTCACTCATTTACATTCACACACCAATGGTAGCAGAGCTGCCATGCAAGGCGCTAGCTTGCCATCGGGAGCAACTTGGGGTTCAGTGTCTTGCCCAAGGACACCTCGGCATGTGGAGTCATGGGAATCGAACTGCCAACACTACGATTAGTGGACAACCCGCTCTACCACCTGAGATGTACAATGTAAGCAGAACATTTTAGAAGATTTTATTTGGATCATGTCATACACTTTAAGAAGTAATCATCTTAAAAGACAGTGATGTCTAAATGCAGCTTTACAAAGGGAGGGTCCGGGGTTCAAGTCCCGCCGGGGCCATGTGTGTGTGGCGTTTGCATGTTCTTCCCGTGTGTCGGGGGTTTCCTCCGGGTACACCAGGTTTCCTCCCCCAGTCCAAAGACATGCATGTTAGGCTGATTGGCGTGTCTAAAGTGTCCATAGTGTATGAATTGGTGTGTGAGTGTGTATGTGATTGTGCCCTGCGATGGACTGGCACCCTGTCCAGGGTGTACCCCGCCTTGTGCCTGATGCTCCCTGGGATAGGCTCCAGGTTCCCCGTGACCCTGAAAAGGAGTAAGCAGTTGAAGATGGATGGATGGATGGACAAAGGGAGGGTGGGGGTAATAGTGTGATTGGACTATTTATTTTGATGCAAAAGGATTTGGGACTTTCTTCATATCTTTGTAATCTTTTTTTCTATCTTTTTTGTATGTATGTTAATATGGACAGCTGCTATAAATTTTTCTGTGACTGACATCATTTAACATTTGTTCAAAAGTGCAAATAAAAACTCACACGCTAATCTGTTGAACTAACGTTAGCCCCTTATTACAGTCTGATAGGATGTACTTGTTTATAATGTGGTAACAATATTTTTGTCCTCGTTTTCAGATTAATATAGTTTAAATCACAAACTATATGTGTGGATTATGATGTATTACCTTCATTACTAGAAATTTCTAAATGGCAGCAAAACAAGCTTTGCAAAGCATGATAATTAAACAGCAATTCTATATATACACCAAAGCACAGATGTCAGGATCTCCCATTCCTCTCTTTGATTCCAGCCCTTTGGGTACCATTTCATTTATCTCAGAGTAACTGACAGCTTCATTCTGAGAATCACAGTACATGATGGTGCGAGAGGCTGCATCACAAAGGTACGATGTGATCCTTTTATTGTTCTACCTGACAACATCTCCTTCCTCATATTGAACCACCTGGAGCGCACACACTCACAAACAAAGCCATCTGCAACATTCTGCAACATTTGTCTCTCCTAAAAATTACCACACCCCCCTACTGCTTCACAAATCAAGCACCGTGAAGCCACCACCTTTTTTTCCTCCTTCCCTTATACGCCCCACTGTTTCTGAACACTCTTAGCAATTTGGTTCCTGAATTACTCGGTCTGAATGGTCCCGGGAGCAGCATGAGGTGGACAGGCGTGCTGGCTGGTGGTGGTTGGGGGAAAGAGGGGGGTGGGTCCTATACAAACGTAATTGTCAACCTCTTCCATTTATTTTTCCTGCAAGTTCTTGTCATAAAAGAAAACTACATATCACAAACTACAGAGTTCCTGACCATGTAATCTCGGGAAGAAAGAGAAAAGGTGAGTAAATAAAACTATGACAGACACTACTGTCAGAGGAAAAGTCTTGGCGGAATTAGGTGGTGTATGCAAATCCTATGAGCTCTGCCCCTTCTTGGAGAACAGTGCAATAGGTACACCTGCCATGAGCTCTAGCCATCACTGTGGCTCAAACCCCTTGATACAGACACCACATGTGTAGCCAGGAAATAACTACATTACCCAAGCTTCCATTTCTGTCACCACAGGAGTACCAAGCCATACACAGCCTCTCTTTACCTAACGCAGCACGCAGCGGCCGTTTTGGATTCTGTACACATTCATGCTCAGACAGACACACACAGTGGAAGATGAATAAAACATGCCAGAACACACCCTTTGACAACTTTGACTGAGTTTCCTGCTTTAGAACCAGCTTTCTTTGTCTTTGGCATATATCTTTAAGATGCACTTTCTCTCAAGGTAACTTGTGAGTCAATGTGGGTGTGAGATTGACAGGATTTTACTGCACCACATAAATGAGCAGCATAAATGAGCGGAACACAGGGTCAGTATGAGATGATCTCCCTGTCAGAAGATAATAGCTGTACAGAAGAGTCTGAAAGCAATAGGGGCAATAAAAAGCATGATATGTTTTAATAAGACTACTGATTGTAAATTGGCACACCATGAACAAGTTACATCAGCTGGAGGTGTTTAATGTGCTACATTTTTTTCTTCAGCTGCAGTAATTACAGAGAACATGATCCAATGCAGTGACGTCTTGCCATGGAGGGCTTGTAAATAGATGTAACCCGGTGCTGGGATAAATGTCTCTTGAACAATTTCAGATAACAACTTCTACTGTATCTGGTAGTTTTTAATGCATGCACACACACCATTCTTTTTACTGTATCCCAATTTACACCAGAAGCAACATGGTGCTTGTGGCATGCTCTGTATGTAAGTGCAGGTAAAGTATGCAGGGAGTGGAGCAATCACTGGCAATCACTTGTCCGTTTGTGCACTGGTTTAGTAAATATGTCACACAAATTCAATTCAATTCAGTTTTATTTGTATAGTTCTTTTAACAAGGGACATGCTCACCAAGCAGCTTTACAGATATACAAAATATTTATTCAGCATGTAAATTTGAAATGTATACATTTATCCCTGGGGAGCCCGTGGGGTGCACGGTGGCTTAGTGGTTAGCACGCCGCCTCACACCTCCAGGGTCTGGGGTTCGAGTCCCGCGAGGGTGTGTGGAGTTTGCATGTTCTCCCCGTGTGTGTCGGGGGGTTCCTCCGGGTACTCCGGTTTCCTCCCCCAGTCCAAAGACATGCATGTGTAGGCTGATTGGCGTGTCTAAAGTGTCTGTAGTGTATGAATGGGTGTGTGAGTGTGTATGTGATTGTGCCCTGCGATGGACTGGCACCCTGTCCAGGGTGTACCCCGCCTTGTGCCCGATGCCTCCTGGGATAGGCTCCAGGTTCCCCGTGACCCTGAAAAGGAGTAAGCAGTTGAAGATGGATGGATGGATGGACATTTATCCCTAATGAGCAAGCCAGAGGTGATGGTGGTCTGTTGTGACCATCAGATTATTATAAACATACCACTGTATAAGATGACATACTGTTGAATTTATTAAAGGCAGAAATATAGCTCAGGTGCTGTGTAAACTTTGTATCCACGGCATAATAAAGCAGGGATATTGCATTCAGTGCTGTTTCTAGCTAGAAGCCATGTCTGTGCCATGTGTGGCACAGCAGAAATAGAACCCAAGCGAAAAATTATGTTTGGCATGCATGTCAACTGCACCACCATGCTTGCCACACACATCTGGTGTAAAATACCACATTGATTAACATGGGAGCATATTGGATGCATGCATGCTTATTGTGCCTGCTGTAAAATGGGCTTTACACCAAAGCAATCCTTTGCCTACTAAAGCTTAAGGGAAACCTCCACCCTGAAACACACTAAATATGTGGAAAAATATATATGCTTAGTGATTCTAGTTCTAATGTGTACACTATAGGGCTGGAAATATGTGCACCTATATGTGCTTATTTAACATCCAATCCCAATCCACTCTTCTGGAAAGGCTTTTCACTAGGTTTTGGATCATGGCTGTTGGGATTTGTTCACATTCAGACACAAGAGCATTAGTGATATCAGGCACTGATATCAGGAGAGAAGGCCTGGCGTGCACTCTGTATTCCAGTTAATCCCAATGGTGTTCAGTGGGGTTGAGGTCTGGGCTTGAGTTCTTCCACACTAACCTTGGCAAACAATATCTTAATAGACCTCGCTTAGTTCACATGGGCATTGTCATTCTGGAACATTTTTGAGCTAGAACCTTTTATAGCAGTTCTATGACACGCAAAGTCATTCAGGACAATCTCATCTA
Organism: Noturus placidus; assembly: GCA_022414735.1. NCBI lineage: Eukaryota > Metazoa > Chordata > Actinopteri > Siluriformes > Ictaluridae > Noturus > Noturus placidus. The sequence continues at coordinate 32,350 of JAFFST010053748.1, read as the reverse complement.
CTCCAATTCCAGACTGCTGGGACTATGGCTTCTTCTAAGGCCATACAGACTTCATATAAATCAATAATTAACTTTTTCACACTACCTGGTGTTACCCAGATGAGGATGGGTTCCCTTCTGAGTCTGGTTCCTCTCAAGGTTTCTTCCTCTTAAACATCTTAGGGAGTTTTTCCTTGCCACTGTCGCCACTCTGTGGCTTGCTCAGTTGGGATAAATTCGCACCTTTAATATCTGTATACCGTATTGATATTTCTGTAAAGCTGCTTTGAGACAATGTCTGTTGTAAAAAGTGCTATACAAATAAAATTGAATTGAATTGAAAAATTGTGTCCCTCTGAATTTGCAGCAACAGTTTGGGGAAGGCCTACATATGGGTGTGATGGACAGTTGTCTACCTATTTCTGACCATATAATGTAGATTGATGCTATATTTTGGTTATTCTTGTTAGAAGTTGTGTGCTCTTCTGTTGTCACAGGGGGAAATTGATAGTCCAGTTACAGTGGTGTTTCATTTTGGAAAGCTTTGGAAATTTGCTTTCTGTTGGAACAGACTGTACAGATGAGGACATGAAAGACCTGGGTAGACTAAAGGACTACAGAGTTGCCGAATTTGACATTTTAAGCAGATTCAGTAGGAAACCCCTTACCAAGGTGCAAAACTGACTAACATGTACTGTATATAAAAGAAGGTTCAACCAAAAATATCAACTAAGAAGGTTCTAAAAAATATTCTAAAAAAATATTCTTGGATGCTAATGAAAATTACATATTAAATTATTTATATGTAAGTTGCTCAAATTGGATTTTTCCTTTAACAAGAGATTCAAGGGGTTCAGTAAGACTAATAGGACCACTTACATAAACTTTGTGTTAGCATAAATTAAGCGCATGGCTTTTTAGTTCCTCAATTTAAGTTCAATCAAGCTTATTCCTAAAACCCTGAACATCACAGATTTTTAATGGCACCATTGTGAGCAATAACTAAATTGCAAGCAGAGATAATGGTTTGCATATAACAAGGTTTTAGCACATACACCATGCAATCTTCAAAATCAGCTATACCAGCACACATGTTGACCTCTTTTTCAGAATTTGTGCTGCTCTGTAAATTAATGACCAAAAAAAAAAAAATGCACACTCTACTGTACTAGCTTGGTCCTCCTAAAGGCACTGTGGTTTTGTTGTGGTACTACCAATGCAAAGTAAGTGTGCGGTTATATCCAGAGCTCTGTGGCCATGTTTAACCAGTAGTCAGTCTGAACACTGTTTGCATAGTGGGCAGGCAATTTCCAGTGAGGTTTCCAAACACTGTGGCCTAATGTAAGATGGAAAGGGTGGGGGGGGCAAAAACACCCTGCTGAAGAGTCCATCTGTTCTGTGTGCAGCCGCCCCGCCATGATGGGCCCAGCTGAGCTGGGAGGCAATTACCATCAAGGAGGTGAAAGTGTGTGTGAAGTGTCCAATTTGGCTGTGTATTTCTGGGGGAACAGCAGTTGATGGTTTTGAATCATCACAGGCAGCTTAGCTGTGAGTGTTAAAGCAGGGACGACTGTCCAGGTGCCAACGCACTCTACTGTCCCATCAGACCTAAAAAGCAAAAGTGGAATATTTCAGCTCTTTAAGCTCCTTGAGTTCATTTCTGGAAATATGTGTACATACAGGACACCCTCTAATTATTTTTCCTCTAAATGATCCATTCTAAAATCCTGTAGGCTCTACAACTCCTCATTCTTAAAAGGTTAAACAGATACACATATTCCAAAATTATTTATTCCAAAAAAAAAAAAAAAAAAAAAACTATTCAGGGTGAAATTAGATGGCAAGTGCTACAAACACTGGGTGTCAGTGTAGTATTTCAGAACACCCTAACTCCATACATCATGACTCATAAAGCACTTCCATTTATGATCCACTTCTCTTATATATGTATCACACACACACACACACACACACACACACACACACACACACACAGCCAGATGTGTTTTACTTGTTACATGTTTGATATTTCACTGCTATAATTATTACATAATTATTTAATCATATGCATGCACTTACAGTAAATCCAATCCCACATTTTACATTGGTAAACAAAATTAATTATTTTGGATTTTAGTTTAGTTTAGTTTTTTTGTTTGTTTGTTTGTTTGTTTGTTTGTTTAATAAAATATTGTAAACAATTTTATAAAAAGCTGTTTTCCTAAAAGGGAACAGCCAAATGTCCCACCAGGTTAAAATCTCAGATATTCATGTAAAATAGATTTAGTCCTCATCAAGATATAAAAATGTGAAAACACACACAGACACACACACACACACACACACCTCTATCACCCTAACTCAGCCGCAGGGTTACGTCAGTGCTAACCCCCACTCATTACTCTGAAATGAGCCTCATTAATAAAAGCACACTCTGATTAATCAGCAAGGCACACATCAGCTGCTTAAGCATATTAAAAATCCAGGAGCAAAGAGCTTTCCATTTAACTATATATTACTACAGCTAAATCTTCAACTTTAGTAACCTCATATGCTTTTGTTCTTTTATTTCCTCAAAGTTATATTTTGTGCTAAATAAATACAGTGGCGGAAATAATTATTGAACGCATCAACATTTCTTTCTGTAAATATATTTCCAATAAGGCTATTCACATGAAATTTTCACCAGACTTTGGTATTAACTCAAGAAATTCACAAATATAAAGAATTTACAACATTAAGTCCATAAATAAAGTTATGTGTAATAAAGTGGAATGAACACGCTCACTGAAAGTTATTTAATACTTAATTTAATAATTTATCAATTTGTATAGCGCTTTTTACAATGGTACATTGTCTCAAAGCAGCTTTACAGAAATATCATTTTTACATTTACAAGCGACTTACTAATGAGACACACTCACACACCAATGGTAGCAGAGCTGCCATGCAAGGTGCTAGCTTGCCATTGGGGGCAACTTAGGGTTCAGTGTCTTGCCCAAGGACACTTCGGCATGGGATCACCCGGGCCGGGATTCGAACCGCCAACCCCACGGTTGGTGGATTAGTGGACAACCCGCTCTACCGACTGAGCCACAGCCGCCCAAATACTTAATACTTAGTGGAGAAGCCTTTGTTTTGTAATGACAGATTCAGGACGCTTCCTGTATGAAGAAATTAATCAGCCACAGTATTCAGATGTGATTTTGGCCCATTCTTCTAAACATATTGACTTTAAATCTATTTTAATTTCAAGTCAGGTGATTGACTGGGTCATTCTAACACCTTGATTTTTTTCCTCTAAAACCAATTGAGAGTTTTTTTAGCTGTTTGCTTTGGATTGTTGTCCTGTTGGAAGGTCCCACGTCTTATCTTCATCATCCTAGTGGATTGCAGCAGATTCTTCTCAGGAATCTCCCAATAAAGGGAGATTCCATTCATCGTTCCTTCAATTATATGAAGTCTGCCAGTACCATGTGATGAAAAACAGCCCCACACCATGATGCTTCCTCCTCCAGACTTCACTGTTGGTGTAGTGTTTTTAGGATGATGTGCAGTGCCATTTCTTCTCCAAACATGGTGTGAAGTATGACAGACAAAAAGTTCAATTTTGCTCTCATCTGACAAGACCACTCTCTCCCAGTATTTTATAGGCTTGTCCAAATGAGTTGTAGCAAACTTTAAACATGCTCCGACATGCCTTTTCTTCAGTAATGGAGTCTTGAGGGGTGAGAATGAGCAGTGGCGTGCATTGCCTGTTGTTTTCACTGTGACGATGGTGCCTGCTGCCTCCAAGGGATTCTGTCTTTTTCCGAGTGGTCCTTGGATCTTGGGCTACTCTTCTGACTATTCTTCTGACTCCCTGGTCAGATATCTTGTGAGGAACCCCTGTGCATGACCAGTTGATGACGGAGTGATGTTGCTTCTCCTTGTGGATAACGGCCCCAATAGTGCTTACTGGAGGATTCATAAGTTTTGAAATACATCTGTATTCGATTCCATCAATCTCTTTTACAACAATAAGGTCGTGAAGGTCTTGTGAGAGCTCTTTGCTTTTACCCATCATGAGATGTTTCTTGTCTGACACCGTGGTAGTGAAAAGCCTTTTTATAGACCATCAATTTACTAACCCAGCTGATATTATTTTGCACAGATAGGAGGTATAATTACGTCTAACTACATACAGATTTCAGCTGGTTCCTTTCCGTATCTTGCCTTGAAGAACTGCTTTTTCATAACGTGTTCAATACTTTTTTCCTGTGTTATTCCACGTTATTACATATAGCCTTATTTATGGACTTTAATGTTGTAAATTCTTTATAGTTGCAGATTATTTGAGTTAATACTGATGTCTGGTGAAAATTTCATGTGAATAACCTCATTGGAAATCTATTTACTGAAAAAAATGTTGATACGTTCAGTACTTATTTCCCCATTGTATACTGTGGTCCAGAAGTATGGATATATTTTTGTTAGAGTTAGTCTTTGTGATTCCCTTAACGAGCCGTACAACATACCGGAAAACAAATACATACAATTGCCGGTAATGAGGAAGATTGAGAATGATGGTCTGTGGTCAACAGTGGCAGGTAGTTCTCACTACTCCTCCCTCATGGTGATGTAGTGTCTGGCACAAAGCACATTTGTCTCTGCGACTATAATACACTGAGCCTGGGTCAGAAACGTCGGATGCCTTAAACCTCTGCTCAGCCAAGGAGATTATCTATCATGTGCTTTCTCAATCTTGAGTCCAATCAGAAATCCTCAGGTCTGCCACACAGAGACTGGCTTGGGAATGTTCCGATTAGATTTTGAGATAGTAAATCCCACAGTGTTGATGTTCTAGGCCCTTTATCTCTTTTTATATCCACTCCCTTGCACCTGTAATTTGGGTTTTGGCTTTCACTTCTATGCTGATGATCAACTTTGAGTTTTTCATATACAAAGTAAAAATTACTCTATAGATATTCAGTATCTAATATATAAATAGTCTTGTGATTCACCTTTTCACCCTGACTCAACAAGACTTACTCTTGTTTCAGTGGATAATTTCACTTGAATATTGTAGATTATACTTAGGAACTGCTGCTTTAATCATAAAGACTGTCCTGTGCTCATCCCAGGACTTTTATTCACAATATCCTCATACTGAACATAATTTTAACACACTGAGTCCTTTCTATTGTGACAATGTATACAAAGCAAATTCAATTAAACTGAATTCAATTATTAAGACAACGACGACGATGATGGAGATGATGATGATGATTAAATGACAAAGCTAAAGAACAGAACTGCAGAGGAAAAGACTTGCAGACTTGCTTGAACTAAGAAATCGTGGCCCCTCGACTCATAGGAGGAGGAGATTAATTTGGTTCCATTTTTCAGAAGCTTCTAACAGTCAGTGCAGCTCTGCCAACCCCATGTTGGCTGGAGGCAAGAATGTGCTGAAATAGACTCATGGTGAGACAGTGGACATCAGTATGCTTCTGATTACTGATCGCTGAGGCTGGCAAAGCAAGCACACCACAGGCATTGTTTGATTCAAACACAAGCCCCACCATATCCACATCTCCAACATCCAATTATTCTAGGGCTAATAATTCCATTTGAATAGCGGAAATCATTTCACAGTTTCATGGAGGCTTTTCAATAAACAGTGTTTCAAGGGTTTCAAAAGCAACAAACAATTTATCACACAGAAGGAGTGATTGAGATTTCAACTTAATCTAATAATAACCAGCCTTCCCTTTCCCCCTTGATGTGAGCTATGCAATAGAATGAGAAAACGATATGAAAAGAGCAATATGTGGGCCAGGCAACAGATATGCAGTGGGCTATACTGAAGGTAAAAGGTAATGAGGCTGATAGGGACATCAGAGACACTCCAAAGGCATATTGAAATAAATATGATTTCCCAAGATAATATACACTTTTCTATGTAGCTTGAGGATCCCCAGTGTTAATCCTGAATCCTGAGTTTCACCCGTTCTCCCAGTGTCTGTGGATTTCCTCTAGATTCTTCCACCTCACAAAAACTAGGGGATGAATAAACTATTCGACTAGTCAACTGAAGCTGTTGACTACTGAAGAAAGTGCGGAAAAAACAGAAAGGCATTTATTAAGGAGATACAAGCAGGTGGTAAAGAACGCAGACTAAACGTATATTGTTAGTTCTTATTTCAGACTGGATGAAGTCAATTCTACAGCCCGCTGCAAGACCACACTAGGAAAATTCTTCATTTTATATGTTTCTTTATTTAATACATTTTTAGCATATCACATGATATAGCGAGGTATGTGCAACCCTACTTCTGCCTTCTCCCAAAAGAATTCCGCCTGCAGTTATTTTGTTGTTCTTTAAAATTAAATATAGTTTAAATAAAATCTTTGCCTAGTGGCAGAGTCAAGTCCATTGTGAGCAATGCTATGTGAAAGAGCACTTTTAAAGCGGCAGGTTGCACATCAATTTTCAGTCATAATCAGCTAGTTTAGACTCAGATCAGTGGTGCATGTGGCTGATTTAGATTTGGGAAAAAGGTAGGACTTGAACATGGTGGAAAAATCTCTTTTGTACGCATCACATCCCCCATCCATCTCTAAGCTATAAAGAAATTTCATATGTTTAAAATCAACAATTTCAGCTAAGTCACCAGCTCATCCACAGGGGTGCATTTTAAGAATTGGTATGTTCTTAATATGATACATAGAGTTATTATTTTGTACATTTTCTTTTTACTTTCATTGTTAACAGTTTAACCTAAAACACTGAAGCTGGACATTTAATTTGTAACCTGTGTAGCTTTGTTGCCTGTGTAGCCATAATTTGTAGCCAGTGTATGGCTGTTAATCGAAGACACGCTGTACTTGCTGCACAAATAAAAACAGCTAAAAAAATCGGAGTGTCCTTAAACCATTTTTGCTTAAGCTATGGAGACGATAAATAGTTAACTACTTGTTTGCATTAAAGTTCAAATAGTACAATTTTGCAGTCATGCAACTCCTAACAATATGTGCTGGTAGGTGCATGGTGCCAGGGCATCGCATCTATTATTGCTGGGATAGATGAATGAATGAATGACTGACTGAATGAATGAATGAATGAATGAATGAATGAATGAATGAATGAATGAAAGATTTGCATTTACACAATTCACCAAATTACTGAGATGAGAAAAAGGTCAAAGTGTTATCTGTAGATTTATATTGAGGTGGGGAGTATCTTAGGCTCTCTCTCTCTCTCTCTCTCTCTCTCTCTCTCTCTCTTATTCATCAGCAGGATTTTATCACATGAAACCAGATCAATTGTACAGTCAGATGTGATTTAAGGCAGTAATTGTCAAAATTCTCTCTGCCCAGCTCTTATCTCCCTATTTCATTGAGATCAGAGACCGAGTGAATCCAGAGTTTCATTTCCATAAATGCTTATGAAGTCTCTGATTGAAGAGTTCTTATAGAGATAGCTGATGTCAGTGCACTTTACTGAGTCTTATTCAGCAAGAAAAGGCCCGTTTATACATGACACCTTTTAAGGAGCAATAAACTGAATTTTTCCATTAAAACTTTGCGTAGGTGTAGAATTTTATATGGTGATGATGTCTGGAGAATGCCTTTCTTCTCTACAGGTCAAATGTACAGGTTACTTCCTATTCTAGTGCCATAAAACAGCCAGCAATTCAGTAGTATCCAACATGAAATGTAGATGCGCATTTGACCTCTGACACTCTCTGTGGAGAAAATTAGCTTTGTAAGCTTAAAGCCATAATACAAATCTGCCACAACATAGGCAGGTTAAGCCACTTGGGGCCATATAAGAGGATGTTTGTGTACATCATTTTCAGCCTATTTAGGTTCATCCTTTCTGCTGTAGAGATTGGCAAGGTGGTGAAGAATGCCAACAATCAGGGAAAAAAAGGTGAAGTTTATAAATATTGTTAACACAACAGCCCTGCATGAGGTGAATGCCGGACTCCTTATTATTTGTCATGCTCTATCATTTATCCATTAGCATAATGATAACACAAGACACCTCTCTGAATACCAAAAGCGTGTTCACTGACAAAGAAGCCTGCTTGAGATCGATAAGACACATATTTACTCATCGATATTGGTGGAAGAAGCTGGTTTGATTCAGCATGGATGGGAGGGTGTCATAGCAGAAAGTTCACAAGGTCAAACATCACTCAAGATATATTCATCTACCAAGGCTTATTCATCTCACAAGATTTATGCTGCAGGGAAATTGGATGTGCACATTTTGGCCATGGAGACTGATACTATATGCAATTGCTGGGGTCTGATATTCATGCTGTATTTTCATCGAAAGCAAATGGATGGTGTTCATATCTTGCAGACCAAATCGCTCTCTCTGCTTCTCTCTCTCTCTCTCTCTCTCTCTCTCTCTCAGTCACACACACACACACACACACACACAGACACACACATGCTTGGATAGCATTTATCCAGCCCAATCGAGGCAGCTCAAAGGCAGAGAAATTACAGACAAATACATTTGGACTCAGTTTTTGCATTCCTTAATGAGTCATTGGTTTCATCTTCCAAAACCTATTGCTAAATAAATCCTTTGTAATGGTAGGCCCTTGCTCAATAAAACTGATGTATGCCTATTCATTTATCTTCTCATATTAACCCAGGCTGGTATTGGCTATGCATCCTGGTCTCTAATCAGCAGCTGCTCCTCCAGGTTGTAACTACAAACTCCAGCACCGGCACAGAGTCCAAAGACACCCCAAATGATGGACCTTTCCAAGATCTTGAAACAGATTCAACAAAATATAATTACCTGGTTCTGTGGAAAATCTGACAAAGTGGAAATTGTATTATGACCACCACAAATTAGGAAACATTTTCAGTTTTTGTTGTGATGACCATGTTTCTACATCTACACTCAATTCAGTTACTTCTCATGCAATCTTAGGGGAGTACAGCAATGAGTGTGTGTGTGTGTGTGTGTGTGTGTGTGTGTGTGTGTGTGTGCGTGTGTGTGTGTGCGTGTGTGTGTATTTCTTTCTCTGCCTGCCTCCTGGATAGGAATTCTGGTCTAACCTCTGCTGGCTAATTAGATAATGAGTACTGATTGCAACTGTTTTGCCATGTCCTTTCACATAACTCCAAAGCTCCGCCCCTACTGACACCTCTCCCAGACATAGTTTACTCAACAGCCTTGATGCTGGAAAAAACATACCACTGGTCAATTTAAGCTGATATAGATTACCACAAGGGGAAAATGGTAAATCTTCAGTGTAGTAGGTTACAAACTGCACTAAACATTAATCCATAGCTAATAAGTACTAAATAAAACACTGGCTGTAATTCTGTAATTTTTCGTTCAATCCAAATTCCAAATCAGTGCAAAGTGTACAAAGAAATATTACCTCATAAATGACTGCTTTTATTTGTATGTGTTAAGTGTATTCAGTATGTAAAACTCAAAAATACAACAGTACAAAGGCTGCACATGCACAACAAAAATTCCAGATTGGTGTTGAGTAAAGAGATATTACCAAACAATGAAGTAATTGTTGTGGCAGGTTGTATAGATAAATTTCCAGAAACAGGAGATAATAAGGTAAAAATGTAAGACTACCACTGATTTTCCAATGACAGTGTTTTATTTGTCTTATTGACATCCAGGTTTAAAAAAAACTGATAAAAATGTAATTATGAGAGTATAAAAAAATTCTTAATTTGTGGCCACGATTTATTAATATGTGAGCACGTTTTATTAATTGTATTATTTCTTTTTTTAAGTGAGAGGAAATTAAATTGCGTATTGAGAGCCAGGGGGCTTTACCGGCAATGATATGGTGACTCAAGCGTCGGCTCTGGCGAGCCTGGGAGGTAATGGGGTCAAGCACAGACAATGATCCTTACTTCTTCTTTTCAGATAGCAAACACTTTGTATACAACCACTGATATCAATTATCTTTTACAAGGCCTTGCAGCTGATTAACAGTGAACTTAATACCAACCCACGAGTCACCATATCGTTGAAGGTTAAGCCCCCTGGCTGTTAATATGTAATGTAGGCATGATTTGGTACCTAAAAGGAGGGAAGGAATTAGTAAAATATGGCCACGATTGACCTAAAATGAGGGAACAAATTAATGAAACTTACTCACATATTAATAAGTCATGGGAATTTGTAGCCACGATATATTGTTTTATTTAACCGCATGTCATGTACAAGGCTCCACAGTCTTATACCACAACAATTTGCCCGAGATTTAGATTTCATTTATTAATGAACAACCCATCATACTTTTATAATAGTCTATAGTTCAGTTTAAGGATGTGGAACTAGTTCTCGTTATCACTTTTGTTATAGCACCTACTGAATAAACTGTCGTCCACTCGCCGGCCTCTTTTTTTCCTGTCTCTTTAAGATAATAAAACACAAATAAAAACAGCTTGTCATCTAACAGAGAATCCAGAAAATTTTCCAGTGGCAGAAACTTTACTAACTATTACAGTGTGCTGACATCTGAGACTCCTTGCATAAATGTTAAATAACCCTTACAGAAATTGATCGTATTGGAAGAAGTGCATTAACATTAATCTGTGGTTTGAATTACAGATGGCACTACTACTACTTTCAGTGCTACTGTTACAGAAAATTACTCAAAGGCTTCTTACCAATCAGATACAAGAATTCAACATTATTATGGTAGAATACTACATGAAGCACTAATAAATTCAATGGCAATGTTGTTGCTAAATTTACTGTCTATTAGCTATGAATTAATGTCTTATATGTGACCCTTATACAGTGGGTGACTCATATACCAAAGATGCCATTTTCTAAATGTTTATTTATTCATTCATGTCATGGAACTGCTTTATCCTGATAAGGATCATGGTGGCTGCTGAGCCAATCTTAGAAACACTGGGTGCTATTCAGGAACACACCCTTGATGAGACATGAGTCCATTGCACTGGTGAACAATGGAAAAACAAATAAATGAAATAATTAAATCTACATGAAATGTAAAAATAAAAATGTGGTTAAGCATTGCTGTGTTATTGGGTGACGTAACTTTGATTAAGAAACAAAAGCGTTCTTGCCACATTTAGGAAACAGAGAGGATGTGTGTAGGAGTACTGTGTGTGAGACATAGAAACAGAAGCAGAGGTGAGAAGACAAAGTGAGAGCCATGAAGAGACAGACAACCGTTGCACATCAGCTCAGCTCAAGGAGAGGTCTGGTCCCTGGTGCCCCTCATTGTGTCATTAAGGATTATTGCTGCTGGCTGGCCATAGAAATGGCTCTTTCGATCTAATAGTTGCAAATTAAAAATCTAATTCAGACAATAAAAAAATTAATCACCACTTTCAGGGTTTCAAAATGAATGGCAATATGCATTTGCATACTTTAAGCAAGTTAGACTTGTTAAGCAGATATGACCATTCTTCCAGGACTTTCTTTTTCAGCAGGACCAGAAGTAGCTCTTACCTTTGTTGTGTCACAAGCATTAGTACGTGATGGCTATTCATTCACCATGCACTATTTACCAGCATCCTGTCTTCATTCTTTAGCTTTTCACAGAAGTCGCATCTTTGATCATGAGAATGCTGAATGGTTCATACGAATTACATTTTTCAACAGTGCTAGCTCACTTAACGCAACAATTTGTAAGACTGATTGGGACTGCAATGAAAAGATGCAATCTAAACAAACTCACCTTCTTTTTTTTTTTTTTTTTGTATACCTATTCACTGTCCTTCAGGGTAAAGAAGCAGAGCTGGGTAGCTCTGTTTTATCTGGGGACAGCAATTATTTCTGGGCTGGAAAAATATAAGCAAGAATAAAATGAAGACACTATGCAGATTGGCAGTGTATTGTAATATAGAAGGATTCAGAGTTTTTCTAAGGGATCTTTAAAGCTATATGATTATTATAGTATTTGAAGGACTTAATCATCACCAGGACATCTGGCCACTTCAAGGTGATCGACAAGCATAGATTTCAAGGCCATTAAGCTGTCAAACACAGTATGATATATAAAACACAAGTTAATAAATGTAAAGTTTAAAAGGAAAGAGAATGCCAGAGCAGTTCATTTTCTCAATGGGTCGGCTTAATTGCTCAGAATTACAATGGGACAAAGAAGACTCAACATGCTGCCACAGCAGGCCATTGAATTGGAACTTGTTAAAGAGTGGCACTTGATGGCTTGGTGAACGAGTTTGCAATGCAAAAAAGTGAAAAAGAAGCCAGTCACATATCTAAGACTACTACAAACACTATTCATTACAAATGAATTTGTAAAATAGTAAATGTATGTGCACCCCAGATTTACTAATCTGTCCCAGATGACAAATCACAAGCCAGACCTTTAAAACAAAAAGCAGATAAAAATATTTTCTTTTATTTTGTTTTCCTACTGAACAGCTGCCTGTACTACCCCTTGCATGCTAGCCCATCTTACACAACATATCCTTTCCAGTCAGGTCTCAGGCCAAAGGTCAAAAGTCATGATGTACAATCCATTCATCACAGCCTATAGAGACAAAAGTATACATCTATCCAACTTTTTCCAAGAGATGTTTATGAAGATTGCAGGTTAAACACATTAAATGTGTTTCCTTCACATTCTTATAAGAGGAGACTGCAGTGATCTGCAAGAAAGAAACCATAGCTGATGGAGGATATGAGTGATGACAGAGATGTTGAGAACCCTTAGAGAGTCGTGAGAAGACACAGCTGCAAATCAACACACTGTTCAGAAGAAGCTCTTTCACTCAGTCTCTCACCATCTACTACTCTCTGACAATTGTTCTTAACAGATAGGAAGAGAATAAAAGTTGAATAGAGAGGGGAATCCATTCATCATAGAGCAATATGTGGTTTGTCATCATTTATTGTTTCTTTGTATACAAATGAACCCTCCAGTCTAAGTGGATCCTATTTCATATTTCTGTGTATGGGGATTATCTATTAACAAATCCCTTCTTCGTGCTGACATAACAAGGATTCATTAAGAATGTTTTCTGCCAATAAAGTTGTTTGGATTTACCACAGAAGTCCTATCCCATCACTCACTAATTCTCTCCACATGATTTTAGAACTGTGCCAATTAAGAGAGAGAGAGAGAGAGAGAGAGAGAGAGAGAGAGAGAAAGAGAGAGAAAGAAAGAGAGAGAGAGAGAGAAAGAGAGAGAAAGAGAGAGAGAGAGAGCTTGTCTAACCCATCATTCCTCCCACTTTAATACTAATTCCTCCGACTGTAACACTTTACATCATGTGCAAAAGTTGCAGATAAAACAAACTTGAAAAATTGTTTTTAATATTACAGATTTCTGAAATGAATCTCTATTTCATTTTTCAAAAATCTTGAAATCATTCAACTAGAATGAACTAGATGCATGCAGACAAGGCTGGATATTAAATCTATATTATTAGATAAAGCTAAAAATCTCAATTAACCTCTCCCCAGTCTCTTTTACTTTTTTATAACCAATTACAGAATATGCTAATTACCTTAAAACAACTACATAAACTAGTAAACTAATTAACTTCCAGCTTTAATCAAACTATGTTTAATTAAGAAAAAATTCCTTCCAAATCTTTTTAAAACAATGAAGCCAATTTATTTTCTCCACCTCATTGGTCTGCTTTTAATTTCTTTGTCAGTTTCGATATGCAATATTTAGTAATATAATTAATTTCTTTCCTTTCACACAAAGGATTCATTAATTGGGACATTTCTGCTCATCATTTCTCTAAAGGTATTGGCATATAATTTCATTTTCTATTTCAAGCATGTTCAAGGCCTTTTTTTTTTGCAAGGGAGCCATCAAGAGCAATTCAATAATCATATTGGCCTGTCTCCTAAACTTCAAAGTTAGTTAACCTTACAGCATTTAATTGCACGAATATTAATTTCACTTCAAATGAACAATCTATTTAATAGGCCGTGGTAATTGTGCTCAGCTTGAGAGGTTCAGCGAGGTCATTATGGGAAACAAATTAAATTAACAACTCCCCTTAAATATGCATATTGCTAAAATACACAGCTTTTTTCTTGTGCAAACCAACTTAAGCTTGCTGAACTAAATAGCTGTTGAATAACAGCTAGCATTGCAAAAAAACCCATACATTTTGGTGTCAGTTAAAGCTCTTATGTTTTTACTACAAACTGAAAATAACACACAACTCAGAAAGAGGTTTATGTGAAAAGAAAAAAAAAACTTTACCTTGAAAAAAACCTCATGTCTATGCAGAGATTATTACTACATGCTATAGTATATACCGAAATATGTAGTATGTATTGATTCTCTGTGCATCTCTCTTTGGTTTACTTGTCACAGATCCATATATCTGACTGCTTGCAAGCCAGATCTTATTTAAGCCAATAAGCTAAACTCTACTCAACATGGTATAAAACAGATACATCAATGTGTTTTATTTAAGATATACAGAATCCATGATAGTACACTACTGCCACCTACTGCTCAAAAGCTATTTCAATAAGATGAGTATGTGTGAGCATGATGGTAGAAATGGACTCACTATGAAAGAGTGAAGACAAACAACTTAACCATGTAATTATGTAAGGGAAAGCAAAAGGCAAAGCAATTAGTGTCTAACATTTTTCATTATAAACTGGTCTTAAAGAAACCTTTACAGTCTTTTGGAAGTCTAGATTGTTGAAGCTTAGAGACAGGTACATTTACTTCACAGTTCTACAACCGGCCCAAGTAATGCAAAAGTATTGATTGGCACAAATCATTTGGAGCAAGTTGTATTGTTTCTTAAGTGAAGAAATATTTTTTTTTCCCTATGCAAAATCAATATGTTGTTTGTTCAGAAGAGGTTTGGTGTATTTTATACCAGAAAAAGAGCTACATGCAATATATGTCTGAAAGTAAAATTATGTACTGACTCCAACACTTCGAAAATTGAAGGCAGAAAATTGCTCAGAATTTGAGCTTGTAACCTGCTACATGCTCAGTGCAATATAAAAATCAGTCTCTATGAATGGCGATGACAAAAAGCAGTGTTTTATCTTCAGGTACTCAAAAGGTAGGAAATAGTCTGTCTGTTTAGAATGTCTATTTTACTTAAGTAGTTGAATCGTATCTACAATAATGTGAGCCCTATGTTTTACCTATTTAGGAATTTAAACAGGCAATTTTTTGTCTTTATCTGATTTAGATATCTAGTTGGCTAGCTACCAACATACCATTTATCTCTACCTTTATGCTTACTGTTTTAAATGATATCATTCATTTTCAAGTAATAGACCAATGCTGCTTCCAATGCAGGTGGAGGACACAGCCTGAAGTGTGAAAACAGCTCTGGGAGAAGTGAATCCACAGGTGATGCTTCCTCCACTGAGATAATAAAGCAGACAGCAGGGTGCCAGACTTTGTTTATGGCCAACAGAGCCAAGGAGCTGGGTATGCGGAATTCAGAGTCACACCTAACAGCCTGTGACTGGCCCCGGAATGACACGCCTCAATATAGAGGCAGTCCGCCCAGCGGCTCACACCAGTCTACAGGTGTAGGGAAGATCTCGCAAAGAGCAAATCAATTCAATCTGGGCTTCACTGCACAAATCAATTCAACACTCCCTTCCCCCAGGACACAAAGCAGCAATAAAGAGGGCATGATGGCTTAAGAAGAGACAAGTGAGTGGTCTGAAAGGTCTGATTGGTCTATGTGTTATAAACTGACAAAAACTGGTCTATATACTATACATATCGCTTCTGCAGGTTCTAGAAATCTGTTAGATACAATGCATAGATATTTAGAGATATGGAGGCTGTGGTACAGAAATTGTTTGCATTTTTGTAAGACTAAGACCAAAATGTAATTTTTTTAGCAGTCTAAAATATTAACAGTATGAAACAAGTGTTACTTTAAGATGCCACCAGGAAGGGTGATACATTTCTTGAAGCACCTCTCCTAGGGTTGTAACCTCAAAATCAATGAGTTTTCCACACCTCTGAATGTCAGAGTGAGAAAAAACAACCTGCAAAGAATAAAATACAATGTGGTGACTGAAATGAAGATCTACACAACATCACCAGAATCATTGTTAGCACCTGCTTTACACCCATCATGCTAAGATAGTATGGGTATTTTGCATACCATAAGAACTCCTCATATATATTTATAATTTTGGAAATAAAACTCTTGGATCATTCGAAAAAATTTCTGGTAATGCAAATGAAAATTCTGTAAATAAAATAAAGCAAAAAAATGTTGATAACACTTAAATTAAGGCCTGTATTCATATGGCTACATGACCCCTACATAAGCCCTTCTTGATGTTCATTTATTCATCTTCAATAAGTGTATAAGAACCTGGTCTTAGTGGACCTGGAGGCTAACCCCTGAAAACTAGCGTGAGGCAGACATACAGCCTAGATGCCATTGCCATGGCAGGGCACAACATGCACAGTTATACACTCTTATACACTTAGAGCAGCTAATCTACCTACCAGTATGTTTGGAAGGTGGAAGGAAACTGGAGAACCTGGAGAAAACCGACATGCAGTAATTGCCCACTACACCACCAAACCACAATAAACTAACTTTTAAATATACTTAAATGTATCTTATTTCAACAAGCAGCAAGTGGCAAAACAGCATTTTTTTTTTTTTGAGTTTTAATATGAAGCTGATGTAACACCTGAGCCACATAGCACATTTTTGCTGACATAAGGGGCTGAAGTACATTAAAATATAATGCCTTTTGTAGCTCAGAACATTTCTAGTATGTCAAACACTAAAACTAAATTCACCTAACTCAGTAGGAAGAACAGCTCTCTGAGACGATATGAAGAACAAACATTGAGAGGAACCACACTCAAAAGGGAACCCATCCTCTTCTTGGAGATTGGTGGATGGTGGAACTACACACTAAATCATTACAGTATACTGTTGTAGAAGAGTAAAGGAAATAGAACTGAGTGTGTTGAAAGGATGTTCAGTGTTAGTAAATTGTGAATAAGAGGCCTGGGGTGATCTCAGAAAGGTTGTCATGATTAAAGCAGCAGTTCTTAGGTACAAGTCTAGTATATACGCCTGAGATTATCTACTGAAGCAAGGGCACAGACATAGACATATTATACAAAGGCTCAGACATATTATTAAGTATGATTTTTTTCTACAGTGATTTTAAAGCCTGATTAAAGGTAGAACCAGAAACGTAACACAGGCATGAGGGCACCGTACAACATATAGTGTCCCAGAGGGGGTTTAACAGCATCAAAATATTGCAGTTTACCAAAACCCATGACCCCCGAGATCTGCACCTTTACATAACAGAAAAGCTATTTAATGAAATTCTTGACTTAACAAATAGGTTTTCATCCTAGACTAAACAATTTAGACAGTACATTTACATTTGCATTTATTCATTTAGCAGACGCTTTTATCCAAAGCAACTTACAAATGACAGCACACTCACACACCAATGGTAGCAGAGCTTCCATTCAAGGTGCTAGCTTGCCATTGGGGGCAACTTAGGGTTCAGTATCTTGCCCAAGGACACTTCGGCATGGGATCACCCGGGCCGGGATTCGAACCACCAACCCCACGATTAGTGGATTAGTGGACAACCCGCTCTCCCGACTGAGCCACAGCCGCCCAGTGGGGGACAGTACCCCTAGTGGGGGAATTTATGTATGGAGAAAAAAAATATGGAAACTTATTTTTTAAAGTAATTTCAAATACTTAAAATAGTCTTTCTCTATGTCATCATCATTCATGATTTAATGGTAGGACTACCCTAGATTCTGAGCAAAGTTGGACACATTATGATCAGAGGATATTATATTGAATCTATTGTATCATATAATAACACATTCAGTATGTATCATCAAATATTAAAGTGTTGCATTAAAATTCAAACTGTGAGCATGAGCTTGAGATTTACACTCATGATAAGTACTGTGGTGGCAGAATCTGTCACTTAACTTGCCTTTTTAAATGTATATGTAACCATATGTCAGTTTTCATGAAGGGCTTGTGTACATAGGAGTCATGTAGCCCTATGAATACTAGCCTTAAGTTGATGCGTGTCCTACAATGAACTGGCGTCCCTTCTGGCCTGGATTTTTCCACCTTGGTCAGAGTGTTGCCAGGATTGGCGCTGGATAAATCATGACCCTGACCAGAATAAAGCAGTTATTTAAGATAAATGAATGGATGAATGAAAGTTGACATGTTCGTGAATTGTCTTTTCGTGCATGTATAAAATGTAACTAAGATCCATAGATTAAAAAAATTAGTGAAGGGAGAGAAGGCTGTAATCCTTTAAAGGGGTTGATGTGCAATTTATGTGATGTGCAAAATGAGAATGAGACTGAACAGGGTTAAGTTAAGGACAAGAGAGATAGAAGCAGCTTTGTTTGATAGACAGGCTTTGATATTGGACTGAAAATGGACCAGGACACTGAATAGTTCTAATATTTACAGATCACCTCAGAAATGGTGCTTATAACAGACAGGCAGCAGGCTGAACATTTGAGCATGTACACAGACACAGACTGAACATAAAAGGTGATGTTGCTAACATGCAATGTGTGTAATGGGACTTTTTAAGGTCTTTGGCAGTGCCATTACATATGGCAATAGAGACCAACCGTAGGCTGCCCTAGGCTGCCTGCCACAGAGGTGCAGTTGAGGACAGGACCTAAAAATAAAGAACATATTGATGGATATCACCCCGTCACTGGTCCTTTGTTGACTCTTTGCTTATGTCCTCCAACATATTATAAAATTCACTCTTGACCTCCTTAAGCTGTGTTGATCCAGTATTGAGCTCTGCATGCATTATGGAAAAATAGTTGATGTGTGAGTGACAGGTGAAGATATTGTGTTTAAGATGCTAGCCTTTTGAGTGGTCGTTTTTGTGCTGATTCCAATAGGCTGGTGCTCATAGTAAAGTAAAAACAGTCTCTAAACATTGCTGTGTATTTTGATGACACCTAGCTAGAGGTATTTGTGTATTAGATAATTACGTGAATAGTAAACCATTTCCAGGTTACTGAGCTCACCTGATTCTCATCAAGTTATATATAACTTGACATTATATAACCATTATATAACATTATATATTATGTTGCCTATATTTCCTCTTCCTAGTGGTTTTAACTGTTTATAGTGTTTGCCCTTTTTTTTTTTTTACCTGACCTGTTTTTTCTGATTATGATTTGATTTCTCATTCTGTTAAATAAACTCTGCTTTAGGAACATACACTCTTGTTACATAATAAATACATATATTTAACCAGAGGTTTTTCCAAGTCAACAGTCATAAGCATTTCATCAGTTAAAGAGGAGTATGGTCATGGCAGTCAAGCCCACATGAGATTTTTAGGAACCTTCACCAATCTTCAATCTTCTGTACCTGAATGTCTGGTCTGCCTCAGTGCAGCAGTGTTGATCCATTATGGATTTGGATCACTCTTTTTGTAGTAGTTGCCATTACTGCCATGAAAGCTATCAGACTGCATATGTCATGGGATTATAAGAACATGCAGACTTTTTTTTTTTAACAGCTAACAGCTAAGGATATAAGGCTTATATAGAGATAGATAGGCTTTGATATGGGGAAAGCATGCTGAGTATTTTTGACACTGATAGAGCACTAGTTTAGGTATATAGCTAGGTAATTTGTTGCACAGTGTGGTGTATGTATCCATGTACATGTAAATAACATTAAAACCTGTATAAATTCCTCACCTACAGACATATTTGCAAAGACTAGTTATCCTGAATGTTACAGAGGCTCTAAATACACGATAGGGCCACAAACTATGAGGAAACTGGATCCATTAAGTACTCCTATAACCAATCATATTTATTATAATGCATCTGGGATGTAGTATTTTTAACAGCACAGACTGGCAATGTGACCTGGTTTGAGAAACGTAAATTAGATGAATACAGATTGAGCAATACATTAAGTCATATTTTTTAAAAATCTTATATTTATAAATGACTGGGTATTCAGTGAAAATGAGAGCTTTCAACATTTCTCACCATTATTCAAATCTACACTACACTATCTTATTTCTTGCATCAGAGCCATATCTATGATTAAAATGAAAGAAAAACTCCTGGCTGATACCATTTCTGTGGGACACGTTAATTGCTCCAATGATTATCTGGCAGGATATACTGCCGCCTCATATTTATCGTTGTGTCCACTTTTCATTACAGTCTTCATTACTGCTTATAAATAATGTACATAAATGTGTCTGCACCCCTCAACACACTCCATAATATAGCCAAGAGATATCCGTCTTGTCTGCAGTTATCAGACATTACCTTTCTGAATTATGTCTATTAGTTGCTTTCTGGCTTGCTTTCCCATAAGCCCCTTCCCAGCAATGACAGCATTAACTTTTAGGTTCATTGCATCTTTTTTACCCAACGTAGACCATTAATCTTCTTAATGGCTACCATGACCCCTTTCAACTACTTTCATAAACTAAAAATATTAATAAAGCACATCAAAACTCCTATTGTACAGAATCATTTCATCATTCTCAAGGCAGAGTTTAATGGATTGGATGGGTGAGGGGAAGTCTATATATCGTTATATATAAGTCTATATATTTTTGCTACTTCATCTTGTTTCTATATAGCGAGCCTTATAAAGAAAAGAGTGTTATGTATTTTATCTTTTGGTTCAATCAGATTAGGTTATCATCAGAACAAGAAGCTTTTTTATTTATTAGTATAAAATGAGATTGGTCAAACATATCGCTTCTATAATTTCTGCAGCAAAGTCTTAGAATGAAATGGAATAAGATGTCTTCTGTGGTGATATAACGGTTTTCAATATTTTGTTTTACAATGTTTTAATGTGTACATTCATTGAAGGGCAAAATGTCATATCTGCTATGGATCAAAATGGTATCACAATATTAATAGGAATATAAATAGGAATATGACTGCTGAGGTACACTTTAGGAGCTGTGGACCCGGTAAGCAATAGGATTAGGAATTATAGAGTTCACTACTGTGGGTCTAAGGCCTCTGAAAGAATCCAAACTAATCCCTTTGATCAGAGCGTGCCTGCCACCCTGTCATAACTCCCAAGTCTCTGCCAGCTTTTATATCAACAGGGCTTAACTCACATCACTATCTGACTACAGATGTAACAATTTCAAGAAGCAGTGTAGGTAAAGCATAAACATCTTGCTCCTATACTCATCTTAAGTAAAGACAGAAGAAATGTCACATAAATGTTTATATTTAGAGCTGTAGGCATGGAACACAAGGCAAAAATCCCTGAATTTGTTAAGTCTGACAAGTCAGTCAAAATTGTTTAACCCTTCATAATTGATCAACGGCATTGATCAACGGCTTAGGGACAAAACATGTATGAGGAGCCGTATGCCTTGGAATTGTAAGGCCATGTCTTCAGCAAACTTCTTTTCAACTGACAATGGAGAACTTAAGTATTCATAACAGGATAGGAGATGACTACAGGAAAATATATTTGAAGGTGAGGAACTACAGTAAGAATGTACTGAATATCATAGTAGTTCCGAGAGTTCCCTCAGCATGTTTGATTTTCTACACACAGACGTGCCATAAAGAGAATAAGTCAGGAATGACTTGGGGGCCCAGCATTGATGTAGTGGACTTGGACTAGGTTCACAAATTTTAAATCTTGTTTTTTCATGATGCAGACTTACTTTTCTATGACTTTTGTTCCAACTTGAGATCATGAATTTCACTTGAACATTAATAAAGAACAGTCATAAAGAATTACACTTTTGCCATTAAGTAATGTCACTCAGAGTAAGCTTCTACACCTACTATTACTACAATTCATTAATTTATCAATAGTCCCTCTGATAAATTAGAACATCAACTAACCTACCCCAGCTTTGTCCTCAGTCTCATTCAAGACATGATGTAGATTCAGTCTGAGAAGAAATGTTAGATGTGACCTGGGTTAAAGGGTGAGGCTTGGTTTTGAATTCAGAGGAAGTGACATCATGAAAACACAGGACCCCAGAGGCATTAAACACAAAAATACTGTATATGCTTTGGAGAAATGGGCTGTTTCATATAGTACAACTTTGTTCTATTTTGTATTTTAAACCGTATTGTATTCATAACAGTTTAAGGGCTGCTGGTTATATTCTGCACATCTTTTGCCTATCTCTAGTACAGACATTAGCAATCTAGCTACAGTGGTGGACATATGTTTTGGACATGTCAAAATGTTTTTTCAGTAAATACATTTCCAATGGGGATATTCACATGAAATTTTCACCAGACATCACTATTAACTGAAGAAATCCGGAAATATAAAGAATTCACAACATTAAAGTCCATAAATAAAGTTATGTATAATAAATAAAGTATTGAAAATGCGACATCAAAGCAGTTCTCCAAGGCAACATAAGGCAAGGAACCAGGTGAAATCCGAAAGTAATTATGTCTCCTATCTGTGCAAATTAATGTCAGCTGGGTTAATAAATTGATGGTCTATAAAAAGGCTTTTCATTGCCAAAGTGTCACACAAGAAACATCTCATGATGGGTAAATGCCACAAAGCTCTCCCAAGACCTTTGGAACATTATTGTTGCAAAACATATTGATGGAATCGGATACAGGCTTATTACAAAACTTCTGAATTCTCTAGTAAGCACCATTGGGGCCATTATCCACAAGTAAAAGTAACATCACACCATCATCAACTGGCCATGCACAGCAGTTCCTCACAAGATATCTGGCCAGGGAGTCAGAAGAATAGCCAGAAGAGTAGCCCAAGAGCCAAGGACCACTCGGAAAGAGCTCCAGAAACACTTGGAGGCAGCAGACACCATCGTCACAGAGAAAACAATAGGCAATGCACTCCACTGCTCATTCTCACCCCTCAAGACTCCATTACTGAAGAAAAGGCATGTCGGAGCATGTTTAAAGTTTGCTACAACTCATTTGGACAAGCCTATGAAATACTGGTAGGGAGTAGTCTTGTCAGGCAAGAGCAAAATTGAACTTTTTGTCTGTCATACTACACACCATGTTTGGAGAAGAAATGGCACTGCACATCACCCTAAAAACACTATACCAACAGAGAAGTCTGGAGGAGGACGCATCATGGTGTGGGGTTGTTTTTCATCACATGGTACTGGCAGACTTCATATAATTAAAGGAACGATGAACGGAGCCCTTTACCAGGAGATTCTTGAGAAGAATCTGCTGCCATCCACCAGGATGATGAAGATGAGACGTGGGTGGACCTTTCAGCAGGACAACAATCCAAAGCAAACAGCAAAGAAAACTCTAAAATTCTCTAAAATTTCTCAGAGAAAATTTCAAGTTGTTAGAATGGTCCAGTCAATCACCTGACTTGAATCCATTTGAACAAGATTTAAAGACAGTATGTTTAGAAGAATGGGCCAAAATCACATCTGAATATTGCGGCTGATTAATTTCTTCATACACGAAGCGTCTTGAAGCTGTCATTACAAACAAAGGCTTCTCCACGAAGTATTAAATACATTTCAGTTAGTGTGTTCAATACTTTTTTCCTGTTTCATTCCAGTTTATTACACATAACTTTATTTATGGACTTTAATGTTGTGAATTCTTGATATTTGGTGAAAATATCATGTGAATAGTCTCTTTGGAAATATATTTACTGAAAAGAATGTTGATCCGCCCAATACTTATTTCCCCCACTGTAAAAGCTAATCATCAGACTTCACCTAACTTTACCCAAGACAGTGTTGATTACAAGTAGGTCTCTGCCTCATACCACCTATAAAACTGTACAGAAAAAGAAAACTTAAGGTTCACATAGTATGTATGTACTCCTAGAATAAAGGGTTATTCAAGTTACTACTGAGGTAGCATGTAAATTAGCATTTCAATTGTTTTTGTAATAGAATATTTAAGATTTCAGCAAAGCATGAGAACATTTGAGGTGGACATGAATGACATGAACTGGACACCTAATAAATATGCATTTATTCCCTAGGTGTGAAGGAGTGTGTGAATGTGTATGTGCATGGTGTCCTGTGCTGGACTGTCATCACATCCAGGTTGTATTCCTGGCTTGCACCCAATATTCCTATCATGACCGTTTTCCACCATGATCCTAACCCTGATGAAAGAAAATAACCACACATCCTGAACTCACTATTCAGAAAGGAGCTCCTTTTAGCATTCAACCCAGGATTGCACTAATATTCATTGTATCCAATTCCGAGCACATTAACCATTGTTGGTTTTAATATCATGGCAACGCCATTATTGAGAAGCAGTCAAAATCTCATTATTGCTCAACGAAGGGCAAGGCATGAAGCACAGCTGCTATCAGTGAATCTCATTTACCTCGACAAAGACAAGCTGGCCATGGAGGCTGAGGATGGGTGCAATATCATGTAGTACATAATGTGCACGTAATCATCATTTATGTTGGAAAACATGCTGTTCTCCTGGTGTCCTTAGCATTGAGGTGATAGTGGGGCTCATCTACTGTATGCTGAGAAAACTTGCTTCATAAAATTTGCCTGTACTTTATCCAATTCCACATTATTCCAAAATTTTCCTTTATTTTATTACTACAAAGACCTAGGAGTGTACAATATTTGAAATACAGAAGCTGAGCTGTCACTTGCAGAATCCAGGATGTTCAAGATTTTACCAACAGCAGGAATGTATGTTAAAAATTGATTTTCTCAATGTTTGCAGTCTGCCTCATGAGTAATTCACTGAAATTACAGAACATAACAGTGTTGGCTGTTTACACACTTCAGATTTGGATCAAATGTAGTATGCCATCTGCTTATATAGTATTTAAGGAACAAATCACTTTAGACCCACTTTTGAAGCCCTATTTCCATATGGCACTGTAGAAGTATGAAGATTGTTTGTGGATGAGTCAAAAAGACTAACAGATCCTGAAACGCCTGGGTCATGATCACTCACTATATGTGTTTCAAAACTTGATGTTAAAAATTCATCCATTGCATTAATTACTGGAAGCCAAAATCCCAGCACAACTTGTCTTGAAATCCTGATTTCTAGATTCACTAAAGAGTCTGATTTGTTTTGAGAATAATTGTGGCCAAGAACAATCCAATTCACAGAAATTGAATTGACATGGCAAATGATACATTTTCAATGACAAATGATCAAGCACATACAATTTACAGTAGTTGCAAAATTATCATTTACACAAAACTCTTAAATACCTTTTAAACATGGGATTGTTTAACTGCAGAATATCTTGCTTCAAAATAATTGTGGTGTTTAAAAGTTTGTTTTTCCAGTGCGCTTGGGTTGCTGGTGTAAGCAGAGCTCATTTGTTTATTCATCCTCACTTTATCCTGATCAGGGTTGTGGTGGATCTGTACATGATGTGGACTATTTACTCTATCATACTTCTTTTCCAAAAATGCCTTTGGAGAATAAATTAAAAGCAAAAAAAAAAGATAACAGAATCTTCATTGGGTTATTTTTATGAAAGGGCTATGACTTTTCTGTTTACCATGATTTGTTTTCTGAGAAAACACAGCATGAGACATGTATACACAGAAGTGCAACCAGATTTCAACTTAGTTCCTATAGCTTAGAGCCAGAAAACTGAGCACATTTTGCGTAAAGATACCTGATTGGAAACACCAGTCAATTACCAGGTTAAGTATGTGTGTTAGAAAATAGAGATCTTCAAATTGTGTTGGGCTCTGGCTCTCCAGGTTTCCTAGGTTTTCTAGATCACATGATGACTCAGAGGGAGGCAAATTAGGCCAAGCCAAATGCTCAACCGAACATCAAATGTCCTGTCTTTCTTCTTTACCCTTGACAACCACTGAGGCATATGAAAAGAGTTAATTTGAGAAATTACAAAACAGCAGGTCCCTGGACCCCCACAGGTCAAGACTCCCCTTTACCAATTTAAAATAATCGTGTTAAACAAATACACTCTGTAGTGTGGAGGGATGATGAAATGCCTTCTGTAAGGTTTTACTCAGATTTATATTTGCATTCTTCCATCGAGCTCTGAAATACAAGAATACAGAAAAGAAATAAATATGCCATACCAAAAAAATCAATCTTGCTATAATGACATGATGGCCATTATCAGCACATAAAAGCATTCTGTGGCGCATTAACATTCCACTAATGGAGGATTTTGTTTCAGTCACATCATACATCAGTAAATGATTGCCACTGGCTGGCCAAGTGAGAGATGTACATGTTCAACAGCTTGAAAAAAAGACATTTTACATAGGCATTATGTCTGATGTCTATAAAGTGCTGTAGGCTGGATGTGCTAATGATGGGAATAAAGATACTATAATCAAGAGGTATTTTTGAGGTCAATAACAAGTCAAATCAGGGTTGTCATATAGACTGCAACACTGTATATGTTAGCATTCCACCTCATTCTCTGTAAGGTGATGGCATTCCAGGAGCCAGGCATTCACACAGTGGAACAGGATACCAAGTGAACAATAATGATAAGGTACAATTGTTAATTCAAGGGGTATAAGGTCTGACACTTTACATAATATGTTTATTTACTTAGCCTTATATTATGTAGACTGTCTGCCATACGAGTTTCTTGGAATGAACTGTTACTATAGAAACAAGAATGTATTTGGACAAGTGCATTAATGCAAACGTATCGTTTGAATTGCTACCAGCACTATTATTAGAGCTGATGTTATAGAAAATCAATCAAGACCTTCTGATTCGAGAATTAACTTAATGAATCACAGTGTCTGGGATAAGTGTGTCATTGCTTAATTGTCTAAGCTATAGATCATTTCCGAGCTTTACCAACTAAAAAGACAGCAAATTATCTGCCATGAAGCACACTTCCATGAGTTTAAGAACAGCACTACTGGAAACAAGAACATGGGATTAATAATGCACAGTATATTCACAGTGTATAGATATTAGCATAGGCAAACCTTTGCTCTTTCAGCATATGAGTACTGAACGTTACAGAAATCATAAGCATAGTGATATTATAAACGCCCATCATAATTTGAAGTACATTAACATATCAGTTGCTTTTTGGAAGCAGCTCATTCTACTAACTGGGATATATTAAGTAAAACATTTATGAAAACATCTATGATGATAGATGTCAATAAAGAGTTTTGCGATATATTTAAGGAACTGTGTGTCCAAATGAAACAGCAATACATTACTGAATACCAAAGACTTCAACTGGCTATATCACAGGAGGTGTACTTTTGTCCTTACAATAGTCACTCATGAACACTTAATGACTTTCCTAAAATCTCAGTGAGGGAGACAGAAAGAGAGGTGTATGAGCAGACTGAAGACATAGGATGAAGTAGGTTTGAGTTTTCTCTGTATGTCCCCTTGCCCTCAGCGTGGATGAACCTGCTGCAAACCTCATTACTTCACAAGAGTCCAGGCCTGACATGTCTCTGAGGTGCCCTCTGACCCCGCTGAGTGCATCTGAGTGCAGAGTGAGCACTTTCAGGGTGAAAGGACTGGATTCAGTGTTATTGATCTGTCTGAGCTCTATTTTTAAACCAAGAGCTCCCATGCCATCGAAATTGTCTAGTTAAAAATGACACTCTATTACACTTCAGGCAGCAAGGCTATGCTGAGAAGCTTGTGTGTGTGTAGTTGAGATCAGGACTAGAATCTGTTTAAAAGTGATTAGAATGAACCTAGATTAATCAGCACGGGCACGTGCTTGGCATGCGACACCTAGCGAGGGAGGTGCACACTGCATCGATTAACATCCATGTGTAATTGATTGCCCTGCGCCGTAGCACAGTGGAGATGATACACACATATTGATTAACCACTTACACAGCATCTGCCTTCCCTCCTATCCAGCCCATTATAATACAAACAAATAAAACATAAAATGCACTGGGGGTAGCACTGCAAAAATAGGTAGCTTGGACTGACCTAACCAGCCTACCATCAAATACATAGCCTACTAGCCTACCATCAAATACATAGAGATTTTCGTATAAGTGTCAAGGTTACAGGAAATAAAATCATTCTACTTATTGAAATCGTTCACAGGTGGAATTTCAGTCCCTCCAGGATTTCGTGATTGTAGAAATTATCGCAAAAGCAAGGAAAATGCAATATTTTGAAGAGCTTGCATTTTTTCAAAATTACCCAAAGTTACCTGAAGATTGGGGCCATGATGCATCTGTGATGTCATGACAAATGTGGATTCAGCCAACATGCGTCGAGTATGAGTACAGCTAAAAGGTCTCATTTACCAAACACCAAATTTCACAAATGCAAGTAGTTTTCCAAAATAAAAGCACAAATTATAAGCTCAACACAAAGTGAAGTTACTGGTACCACCCCAAAGTCAATTATTTTCCTTTGATAGCAGAGTGTTATTCCTCTTAAACTACACAGAAATGTCAACGATTACAGATTTTTATTTATTAAAGAATGACATGCTGTAATTTTAACCTATTACCGTTACACATCGTGTATTATAATTACATGTCTGCGAGACTCGTTAGTTTGGTTATCAATTACATTATATAACAGTTACAGTTCTCTCTCTCTCTCTCTCTCTCTCTCTCTTTCTTTCTTTCGTTCTTTCTCTCTCTTTATGAGCTTAATAAGTCCAAAAACAAAGCTTGTCATGCTAAAATGAAACTGGAAAAAAAAGAAATTGGAACGTTCTTTGTCCTGAAGAATCTCCTCAAAAAATACTGTTACAAGATGCTGACACTGGAGACTCCTTCCATAAATGTTAAATAAATGATTCCTTACAGAAAGCCATATCAACCATATCAAAAGTTATACATTTTTTATTAAAATAACATGTTTTTATAGAAATTGTTTAGTCGAAATTGTTTATGTCAAGCATTCTTCCTATAAATCCCTAAATGAGTTGTTACTACAGGAATGATAAAGTAGTTAGAACAAGCACTTTAATATAAAGTGTAGGACTTCAAATTAAAGCTGGAGCCAGTTGAAGCAGCAAGGGGTTCAAAGAGGTGCTTCAGCTACCCCTGAAATATGCTTAGCTCCCTCATAGCACCACCACTAATCGTGCCATATTACTTACACTCTGCATAGTGTTGAAGCAGGTTTAAAGACTGATCTAATAGTTCATAAAATATAAAATAACAATTTTGTGTGCAATATTTTTGTGCTTTGACCTTATTGTAATGCACTTCAATAGCCATCCCTTGGCCAACAATTTTGCTTACCTCGCATCAACAAAAAAATTACAAACGTGAAAAGGATGACAAAAAAAGTGGATGATGATGGGGACTTAACTTGCGAGGGAGAAAGTGACCAGTGATCAGAAAATGAAATTCAAAAAGCAAAAAAGCATAACAGGACTGTTCAAGTGAAGGATCAGCAATGGCTAGTAACATATCTGTTGCTTATGGTTCATCAATGTACCCACAAGTGTCAAGATCCTGCTGACGGACCACAGCGACCTGAACTGATAAAGTACCCCATACCTGAGATACCTGAGACACCCGATACAACAACAATCATTCAGCTTCTGCTTGTGGAGTATGCCTGTAGGGCGGCTGTGGCTCAGGTGGTAGAGTGGGTTGTCCATTAATCGTAGGGTTGGCAGTTCGATTCCTGGCCTCACATCCGAAGTGTCCTTGGGCAAGACACTGAACCCCAAGTTTCTCCTGATGGCATGCTAGCACATTGCATGGCAGCTCTGGTGTGTGTGTGTGTGTGTGTGTGTGTGTGTGTGTGTGTGTGTGTGTGTGTGAGTATGTGTGTGAGAATGGGTGAATGAGAACCAGTGTAAAGTGCTTTGTAGAACTGCTAAGGTTAAACAAGCACTATATAAGTGCAGACCGTTTACCATGCTTGGATTGAATTTTCCATATCAATGGATGCTGCGCATGTTGACCTTTTGCTTGGCATGTACTCATTGTTGAAACTATATGTTACATGTGATAAAAGCTTTTCATGTCTATATGAGAGAAAAGCAGTGGCGACACTCAAATCAGCAATCTTGCAGTGTTGGCCGTCAACTTGAGAAGAGCAAAACAGCTGGATATTAATAAACTCATAGATCATTTAGTCATTAACTACAACAACAGGCACATTGTCCTTCATTGAATGGTGAGCACACAAGTCTAAATTCTTTGGAAGAATTAACTTAGCTGATGCTTTTTGGTTAGGTCTGTAAATTATTGAAGATATACTAAGCCAATGATGGTGGAAGCCTGTTTGTTTTTCTGTGTAACATAAGGTACTGGGGACTGCCATTTGACCTGAGTCAATGACCTTTTTTTATGTAACACTGTCGGTTTGTAGATTTTACTTTTGTAAATATTTTTTTAAATATGTAGTTCTTTGTCAGAATCAGTCCTGAAACCTTGCAAACTCTTAATAGTCCAGGCTTGCAGCAACACTAGTCCCTGCTCTACACATTTCAGCTCCCCCAGAGAAATGTAATATTTCTGCTGCCGCCGTTGGCTGGAACTACTGTCAGAGCTGTTATTAAAAATAATTCAACAGCTTCTGGACAATCAGTTTTAAGAATTTAACAATGGTGTGTTCATTATTGCTTTATATTACAACTTGGTATTACAATAATTTTCCAAACTATTTATTGATGGTTCTCGTATATTTTTATTAGTGAAGTACTCTGAGACTCAAATGACTAAATGGAGTTCTGAAATAACTGATGTTTAAAATAAAACAACACATGAAGTCTCTCTTAATCTCTTTTTTTCTCCGCTAGTGAAATTTCCACAACCACCACCTCACCGTGTCATCCCTACGATTGTACAACTCCTACACAAGAGTCTTTAGTGGAGGGCCTGGCTATCTAGTGCAAAGCAGAACAGCAGACATTCTCCATTCTTTATTACAATTCCGCAAATTTACAAAACAGTCTTCCCGTTGAGGATGTTGTCTGCACTTTCAAAGTGCTATATTGTTGATGATGATGATGTTTCCACACATTTTAGGCATATACCACCATCTACTGCATGAACACTTGATTGCATACATTTCTTTTTACAGCCTACCAATGAGCACCACAATGTGCTGAGTACATTGTTACAATTAATGTGAATTGCTAATGAATTAGCACTTTCTTTGTCCAACGAGCTTCATATCTGTCTGTTTCTTATATCCACATGATGCATGTCTGCCTGCTTGCACCATTAAAGTAAAAAAAGATGACGTTTTAGTTGTGTTCCACAGGAACACAAGGCCGATGCACACCTCTAGTGTCAACCAGGCGCTTTGTGAACCTTTCTGGCAAGTTTATAATAACCATTCAATACTGTGTACTGTATATAAAGTGCCCTCCACTAATATTGGCTCTTTTGGTAAATATGAGCAAAGAAGGCTGTGAAAATTTGCCTTTATTGTTTAACCTTTTGACCTGTTGTTAATCACAAAAAATACTCTGCTCTCATGAACATCAAACAATTGTAAACACAACACAGATTGAAAAGTAAAACTTTGTTAAATATAGGTGTGCAACAGTTATTGGCACCCCTATGAATTCATATGAGAAAAATATTTTTGAAGTATATTCCTATTGATATTT
Organism: Noturus placidus; assembly: GCA_022414735.1. Classification (NCBI taxonomy): domain Eukaryota; kingdom Metazoa; phylum Chordata; class Actinopteri; order Siluriformes; family Ictaluridae; genus Noturus; species Noturus placidus. Next base: position 844 of record JAFFST010053748.1, on the reverse strand, counting down.
TACATTTTCTTTAGTACACTTGGCTGGCTAGGAACAGGAAATTGTTAAACCATGACTTCCTGTTTCACAGGGGTATAAATACGAGGTATCACATAGGATAAATTCCCTTAGATATTCATAACAATGGGTAAGACCAAGAAATATAGCTGTGATGTGCTGCAAAAGGTTGTTAAGCGTCACAAAATTTGAAGTGGCTATAAGAAAATATCAAAAGCATTGAAAATGTCCATTTCCACAATCAGGGCAATAATTAAGAAGTTCCAGTCAACTGGAAATGTTATGAATAAACCTGGAAGAGGATGTGTGTCTATATCGTCTCAACGCACTGTGAAGAGGATGGTTTGAGTGGCTAAAAAATCTCCAAGGATCACAGCTTTAGAATTGCAGAAGTTAGTTGTGTTTTGGGGTCAGAAAGCCTCCAAAACTACAATCCGAACTCACCTATATCACTACAAGATGTTTGGAAGGGCTTCAAGAAAAAAAGCCTCTACTCTCATCAAAAAACAAACTCAAGTGTCTTCAGTTCTCCAGACACCACTGGAACTTCCAGTAGAAACATAAAGAAACTTCAACTAGTCCAGAATGCAGCTGCTAGGGTTCTAACTAGAACCAAAAAATATGACCACGTCACCCCGATCTTATCCACACTGCATTGGCTACCAGTTAAATCTCACATAGATTTTAAAATACTATTATTAACCTATAAAGCACTAAAAGGTCTCGCGCCACAGTATTTAAGTGATCTTTTGATCTTCTATGATCCTCCACGCCCACTTAGATCCACAGATGCAGGTTATTTGACTGTACCGCGAATAGCAAAGGCTACAGCAGGGGGAAGAGCTTT
>JAFFST010053747.1:398812-413899 GCA_022414735.1 Noturus placidus | reverse complement strand
CATGTTCATCTCGACTCAAACATGTTCATCTCAACTCAAACATGCAACCTCAACTCAAACATGTTTATCTCAACTCAAACATGTTTATCTCAACTCAAACATGTTTATCTCAACTCAAACATGCAACATCAACCCAAACATGCAACCTCAACTCAAACATGCGTCCTCAACCCAAACATGTTCATCTCAACCCAAACATGCAACCTCAACCCAAACATGTTTATCTCAACTTAAACATGCAACCTCAACTCAAACATGCAACCTCAACTCAAACATGCAACCTCAACTCAAACATGTTTATCTCAACTCAAACATGCAACCTCAACCCAAACATGTTTCTCAACTCAAACATGCAACCTCAACTCAAACATGTTTATCTCAACTCAAACATGCAACCTCAACTCAAACATGTTTATCTCAACTCAAACATGCAACATCAACCCAAACATGCAACCTCAACTCAAACATGCAACCTCAACTCAAACATGTTTATCTCAACTCAAACATGCAACCTCAACTCAAACATGTTTACCTCAACTCAAACATGTTTATCTCAACTCAAACATGTCATCCTAGTGGAAATAGGCAACTCAAGTCAAATATACAATTGCAATCACAATTTAAAAAGGTCATGTCAATCACAACTAAAAAATTATAAGATTTCAATTAAAATATGTAATCTCACCAGTGTATAATCTAAAAGGATAATGTAATACTTTATTAGAGATATATACGCAATAGCCTGGAACAATCAAACATGATTAATGTAAAAGAAAACCATGCTACATTATACACATAATGTACAGGGTTCATTTGAACTAAAAACACGAGGGTGTTTATTTTTAGACAACTTTGAGTTTCCATAGGAGTTCATGTAACATGTACGCTGAGATGTTTACTTATTTTATACTGTATTTCTACTGTCAAACTATGTCCTGTTTGGCTCTGTCAGAGTGGAACACCGTGAGGGTACAGAGTGTATTTCCGGATGATTCCGTCAGTGCTAGCGATACTGCTGCTGGAGGATTGTTGAGCTCGCCTGGCAGGGCCTCATCTTGCCTTGTCTCGTCTCAGCAAGGGGCGGGTGGGCGTCCCCGTCCCTGTCCCCCGTCCCCATCCATGCTAGTCAGCCATCGATGATGTGAAGTGACGCTCCGTCAGCTTCTATAAGACAGCGGCTAGGCGTCTTCCAGCTCCTCCACGGGACATGCATTATTCAAGAGCCCAATAACGGAGCCTCTCTCAATCCTGTACTAGTCAAAAGCCCATCCGCTCCCAGGCTGACACCAGCAGGCCGAGAGGGGAGAGGCGTGCTCATGCCCACACTGATGCATGTCTCCTACTGCTTAATGAAGTATGTAAGTGGAAAGCTGATAGGGCAGCCGGTACACGTGTACGGGATATTTGGAGAAGATTGACAGTTTGTGGAGCCCCTCCCACTGCTAGCTCCAAGGCTTAGTCAGGGGAGACGTGACTTCCGATCTGGGCAGCTTCCTATACATCAACCTATGCATGATTCCATGATTGAGGTAAAAGTGGAAAGTAAACTTTTTAAATAATTTTCAACATTGCATCTAAAACAAGCCATGCTTTAAACTGTTCAAAAAGTGTTAATCCATCAAAATTTATACCAGGTCATTTTGCTGACAATGTCCATATCTTGCTTTTGAACGAGTAAGAGAGTACTTTTTTTTAATTTACTTCTTTAAGCATAGAATGACCAAATACATATAATGTGGTTAACTAGCATCCATACTCATTTATTTTCAATGTATAATTTGGGGTACAGGGTTGTACTTTCAAAGTGACCTCTTGGGTCAACATCACTAAAGATAAAAAAAGAAACAAGAATGAGAGAACCTCATTTTCTTTCATAATATACATTTTTCATAGCCTATAAGGGAGGTTGTTTAGGGCGGCTGTGGCTCAGTCGGTAGAGCGGGTTGTCCACTAATCCACTAATCGTAGGGTTGGTGGTTCGAATCCCGGCCCGGGTGATCACATGCCGAAGTGTCCTTGGGCAAGACACTGAACCCTAAGTTGCCCCCAATGGCAAGCTAGCACCTTGCATGCAGCTCTGCTACCATTGGTGTGTGAGTGTGTCTCATTTCTAAGTCGCATGTAAATGTAAAAATGATATTTCTGTAAAAAGCTGCTTTGAGACAATGTCCATTGTAAAAAGGGCTATACAAATTGATTCATTAAATTAATTAAGTTTAAGGCATGAGATTTTAAACTGATTTACATATTAATGCAAAAAAATAATATGATTGACATATTCTTTGACAGTGATGTAGATCTGATTGGTATGAACGCTTTCAGTTATTTATCTGAAACATGCACAGTAAACTCCACAGTGTTGAAAATCACTGTAGGTGTTAATTCATGTCCAATTGGACACTTTGAAAGAGAGTCAACTCATCTCTCTAGGTATTAATTAAATCCTGGGGATTTTGCTGTGTGTTGATTTAAATGACAGTATACGAAATGTTTCGAATACCGTATACCTTTACTTTGCGTACACATTTGCAAACATTACTATCAGAGCTACACAAACGACACCTCAAATCGTGGAAGGGCAGGATTCATTATGTTTTTTTTTTGTTGTTATAACAATTTTTATTGATTCTCATACACTTTTCAGAGTACAACAAGATGTATCAATACAGAATCAACATTTTTTTTTACCCCGATAACAGTTTACATATGATCAATTTACTTATGATTCATGTACATGTGATTTAATTACATATGATTCATTTTCATAACTCCATACAGAATCAAACTCATTATGTTTTAATATGTGGTTGACTTTAAATCACAGTACGTTCTAAGCAGCTCTAGTGGCTTGAGATTTAGATCTAAATGTAACCGGTGCACCTTCCCTGAGCACCTTTATTTTCCTTTCCATGAAAAGACCTGAGAAAAGAAAAGAAAGAGTGAGAACCCAAGAGAGACACTGTCTCCATGTAGCTCCCTCTGGTCTAATTAAACCATCCGGAAAGCCACCATGAAGGAGAGTAATATGTAAAATGTGAGAATTAATGGCATACAGGGTGTGTCTTTTCCACATCTTAACACTACAACACATTAAATCCACACACACACACACACACACACACACACACAATCTCATTCTTCTTCTATGCGGTGCAGCTGAAGAGAAAGAGAGAAAGGCTCGTCGGTGGTTCTCCTGCCACGCTTGTAGACAAGGGACAGGGAGAAGTGTGTTAGAAAGCAGCATTAGATGATTCTGTGGAGGAAGAGGCCTTTTTTCACGCGTGCACGAGTTTGAATGGAACTCATTCGTCGCAAGGCTCAGGGAAGCAGACGCATAATGGGCGGCAGTGTAACCCAGTCAGATGAGAATAAAAGCACTAGTCAATGCACAGATGGAAATAAAAGAGCAGGAATGATGGACCCTGGAATCATCATTTTCCTTTTTTTCATGATCCACTGCTTCTGTTCTTGTTTTAGGAACAACTTTAACATTGAAAAGAGCAAGAGGTAGCCATTCGCACTTAAACAGATACAGTAAATCTAAAGACATGGGGGGATTGATTTGCTCCTATTGCTTAATCCAGAGGTGTGCTATGAGTATATAAGCATGGCACTAGCAAGCACCTTAGTGAGGAACATTGCAAAATGCCGATTTAATAAATGTCATATTTGACAGAACATTCCTGTGTCAAATGCTGGCACGTGTGAGTGTTCCAATAGGAATTATATGGATAGGTGCATCTCTCTCCATCGTTCTCATTTTGCTCTCTGTCTGCCATGCAGTCCCTGGTGTGTGGTACAGACATGTACAAGAGAGTGGCTGATATCTGTCACCCAAATAAGATAGATGAGCTGTCATTTCAGTCATCACCCTGATTAACATGCTGCCTCTAGGCCTGGCACTGAAGCCTCCCAGACGTCACCTTCCTTCCTTTCTTTCACTTTCTCTGCCACCTTGGTTCTTTAACTTCTCAACATCTCTTCAACCACTCCTCCTTCCTGCTGCGCATCTGCATAATGCACTCAGGTAGCACACGTTCCCGCAGATGAATGAAGCGAAAGGTTCCTCCCTGTCAGGATGGGGAGTATGATTTCAAACCGTCCGACAGGCGTCACTTCCAGTCTTTATCCGCAATTCGTTCTGGTGCGGTGCACGGACCGACGAGCCTGATGAATAAAAGGCATTGTGCTGTTCTGCTTCGCGTCCTGCTAAATTCAGTGCTGTCGATGTGAATATGCAATGGTCCTCTGTTGAGATCCTTCCATGGCAGCAAGGAAATTAAAGTCTGGGAGGCAGGTGCCTCATGGGGCTCTGGCACTGAGGTTCTAGCACGCAGTGTAAAAACTGGGTTGAATCTGAAGGACTAGATGGCAGATATCTTTATGCAATTCTATGCAAAACCATTACAATGAAGGAACTTGTGTTTAAAGCTGAGGATGGAAATGGATTGCAGCGTATTCTTCTTCAGCAGTAGAGAAGTTCTGAATAAATTCAGAATTTTAAAGTGGACCATAGTCCGTGCTGAAACATGTCAAACACCTAAAATGGGAAATGTTTAGCGATTCTGGTCATCACTTGACATGGCTTGTGGTTTTACTGTTTCTAAAAAAATTTCCCATTTTTACTCATACTTTGTATATACTTTATTTATTTAAAGGAAATGTGTATTTATCACAAAATGGAGGTTACTAGAAACATGACAAATAACACAACAAAGAATAATATAACTCGTTATTAACTATAAGAAGAATTCAAGTCCAAAGAATTCACTTTAAAACGAAAGGGAACTCATAATCTTACTCTGGTTGATGACAAATTCTGTGGACAAAGAAAAAAAAAACCCTAGCTGCACTGCAAAATATCTTAAATAACATGTAGGTGAATGTATCAAATACTTCTCATTATGAGGAAGATAAGAAGGAAGATAAGATGCTTACTAGACACTGTGTGTAATATATATATATATATATATATACACACACATACACACACACACACATATACACACACACTTTAAAAAGTAAAAATGAAGTTTTATTCCAGTTATATAGCTGCATAGCCGATTGATATAATGGCATTTTTCAATAGAGCATAACATAAATAAATATTAAAACCTAATTTACTTCCCAGTAACTCAGAAAAGTCTACTGATCGTATTTTGACCTTCTTTGCGATGGACAATTTTGGGGAATAATCTGGAATGGATGGATGGAATTAAAATGTCAAAATATCTTTAACTTTATCATCTTTAAGTAATTAAATAAAATTGGCCTAAAGGGCCTGTAGGGCGGCTGTGGCTCAGTCGGTAGAGCGGGTTGTCCACTAAACGTGGGATTGGCGGTTCGAATCCCGGCCCGGGTGATCCCATGCCGAAGTGTCCTTGGGCAAGACACTGAACCCTAAGTTGCCTCCAATGGCAAGCTAGCACCTTGCATGCAGCTCTGCTACCATTGGTGTGTGAGTGTGCTCTCATTAGTAAGTCGCTTGTAAATGTAAAAAAAAATGTAAAAATGATATTTCTGTAAAGCTGCTTTGAGACAATGTACCATTGTAAAAAGCGCTATACAAATTGATAAATTAAATTAAGGGAATGGGATGCCAGTTTTCAATAAGGGATGATTTTTTTGTCTCGTTCTTAAACCTTCATAGTGCTTATATGATTAAACCTGGATAATACAACATTCCCTCTTATAAATCAAAGCTTTTCCTCATTCAAGCTCTTGTTTTTATTTAAATTTGCAATCCATGTGGTATATATCGATCTCTTTTTAATGAATAATCCCAGCTATTAAAGAATCAATAAACTGATCCACATGTCACTCTGTACAATGCACTTCTGTGAAATTTTACCGGTTCGTTCTTGTAATCTCGCCAAACTCAAGTGAACGTGAAACACTGAAAGGCTGAAGGTATCCAAAAGCAAGATTCAGATGAAGATTAGAAGCTGTGTCAGATCCAGAGCCACCTCAGGAGTGAAATCAGTCTCTTCCTCCTCACTGTTTTTCATGTGCAGATCCCCGGTGCATGCTCAGAGACAGTGGCAGAATACAGATGCACTTCCTCCCCTGATTATGATCACATTGTAGCTGCAGGAATGCTATCTGGCCAAAAACCTGTGAATTGATAATGCTCCATTTTATTACAAAGCCTTGGCCAGCTACAGGTAATCATTTATGGTAGCTGCTATCTCACTAGGGCGATACATCACTGGCCTTCGTGAAAGATGGTCCACCCACAGCTTTACGACGCTGCTGTTTCTCTAACCCAGCCTCCTCCTTGCTTGGTAAAAAAAAAAGAAATAAATAAAAAATACACACTGTGCATATCTAGTGAGAGGTGAACATGGTAAAAAATAAACACAAAGTTCTACTCTGTCATGTAATTAAGGACCGAGGGGGATTTCTGCATACCAGAGACTTTTGAAACAATCCTGTTTAGCCAACTATTGTTTACCACAGCAATGGTGCTAACAAGCCAGCCACTCATCTGACCCCCACTGCTCCCAGCATGCTTTAGGAAGGCGTCGTGTGTAGCAGGAGGGACGACTGCGAATGTAAGCGTAGAAATATCCAACCTCTGCCCATTCCTGTGTTGCAAATTAGCACAATCTGTGATGAATTATGCTACCTGTTAGATAAGGCTTTGTGTCATCAGCTCAACACATGACTGGAATAAAGTATGAACACTCATTTGTGAGTTATTTATATGTAGTGCTTATAGAGCCACTGGAGAAAAAAAAAAAAAAAAGAGGCTTTTCTTGCGACTTCATTTAAATAAAAACACTGGAAATAAATATGCCAGTGTGTGAGAAAGCAGCGCCGTAACAAGCTGAAGATGTAAATTTAAGCTAAACGTTAATTACAACATGATTTAATTCGGAGGAAAGTGTTTCAGGCTTGGGATCAGGAATTGTATTGACTCTGGCACCATTGAGAAAATGAAATAGTCAATGATATTGAATTTCAATGCATTCCTGGAAGGGCATTTTGTTTTCGTAAACTCAAACAGTATCACAAGTTTGTCACGAGACAAAGGAAGGATTTCGGCTTTCATTATGTGTAATGTATGTTTCTCTTTTCATTGTGATTGTTCATCCTAACTTCAAATCATGTAGGTTGTGTGTGGCTACAATGCTGCACAATATAAATGCATTCAAATGTCAGAAAGCCCTGCTGTTTACTTCCAGAGGTGCAAAGTAACAAACACGGACTTTCCATTTTTAGTTTTTTACACTAACACAGACTTTACACCGACAAGTACTTTTTCAAGTAAAACTAATGTATTTGACTTATTTCTTATTAAACAAAAAAATTGTTTTCCACATTTTTTTTTTTTTTTTTTTTGCGTGTGTGCATGCGCATCAGACAATTTCAAACAGGGCGGCTGTGGCTCAGTCGCTAAAGCGGGTTGTCCACTAATCATTGGGTTGGCAGTTCGATTCCCGGCCCATGTGACTCCACATGCCGAAGTGTCCTTGGGCGAGACACTGAACCCTAAGTTGCCCCCGATGACAAGTTAGTGCCTTGCATGGCAGCTCTGCTACCATTGGTGTGTGTGTGAATGGGTGAATGAGACACAGTGTAAAGTGCTTTGGATAAAAGCGCCATATAAGTGCGCCATTTGCAAACAGCAAATTGTTTATGACAATGAAAACATGTTCGTTGATTATTTATTTTTCTCCCACCAGTATTCATTTGTAATTTCCTAAATCTTATGTTCAGTAAGTGGTGCAAAGTGCATTGTCCTTCATCAAGATGGATGGATGGATGGATGGATGGAAGGAAGGTGTATCAGGTGCCATTGGCATCTCTCAGCTCCTTGGTTGATTCAGAGTTACCATCACTGAGGGTTTATTTTTTACAGTTTTCTCTCACATTCCAAGTGCTATTAGATGGATTGGTCTCTCTGTATTGTCCCTAGGTGTGAATGCATGCTGACGAACTGGCGTCCCATCCCGGGATGTATTCCAGTCTCACACCCAACATTCCCGGGATAGATTTAAGATCCACTGTGACCCTGACCTGGAATAAGTGGTTACTGATGATAAATTAATGAATACACAAACATGCATATATTCCAACACCTGTCACTACCTATTGGTTACCTATTAGTAGGCCTTAATGTGCCTGCATGTTCCCTTGGCTCCAGGACTAGTTCATGACTAGCTTAAAGGAGCGAAAGTCTTTTGCGTTTGTGATTCTTTCTTGTATTTTTATCTGTCTATTTAATCACTTTTTCACCTTGTCCACACGCCCTGTCCCTTCTGATTAGTCTCATACCTCACAAGTGTGTGTATATAATTTGTATTCATGAAATCCTCTCTAGTCACTCTAATTTCTCTATTTGCTAGTGTATTCAGGGTCCATTATACCACTACTTTCAATTCAAAGCAAAACAGCACTTTAGGTCGTCAATCCCATTTTCATCTTCCTCCACTAACTTGCTCATACGTGTATCAAGTTTAAGTCTGTTAGAGTCTGGGTGTTTGTCTATAGAGTAACCAATGGAACTGAACATTTGTCACATCTATACAGTCTTCAAGTGAGAGGCATCTGGTGATCACACCAACATTCGCTACCAAGTCTAAAATTAGACTCTTCTTATTTGTGATTCTGTCTAAATGGATTCATTGTGGAGATTCTCTCAGAATCTTCAAGAACGAAAAGCGTGAACACAAGTCTTCAGAAAGCACCTGAAATATTTCCATTTTTTTCTCCTCCAGGAGACTCAGCAACTTTAGACTAATTTTTCATCCATCCATCCATCCCCACACCGCTCATCATGAGGGTCGTGAGGGAGCCTTGAGCCTATTCCAGGGAACAAAGTGGGGGACACCCTGGACAGGGTGCCAAACCATTGTAGGACACAATCACACATACACATTCACAAATCCATTCACACACTACAGACAATTTGGAAATGGAAAATATCTTTTACAACACATATCTTTGGACCTGGGAAGGAAACTGGAGTACCAAGATAAAACCCTTGAAGGGCTCATTTGCATCTGATCCAATTTTTTAATTTCAGTGCTTTTATATACCAGACTAGGTACTTTTCAGCAAGAACTCACAACAACAGTTTTAACAGCTTAATCTTTGTCACACCAATCTGCTTTATCACACCAATTCTTGCTTAAGCACAATTTAAAAAAGGTAAAAAAGTTTGAACACACACACACACACACACACACACACACACACACACACACAGAGCACAATTCTGGATTTTTATCAAATCGCCCTAAATCTGCCGATACATCTTTTGAACTTGCACCACCGACTGTACATACGACCTTGATCAAATACAGACTGTTTAAAACCTACATTATCGTTAACACCATATTCAAAAACAAAAACAACAACAACAACAACAAAAAAGAATTGCAAGAACTTCAATACTACGCGACTTCAATCCTCCTCCATGTTCAGAGTGTTGCTGTACCTTTGCCGCATGATGAAATGTTGTGGAAACCTGAACCAGAAACTATGAAGTTCTCCTTCAGGAGGGTTTGACTGATTGCTGGTTAACACTTTTTATAGCACCCCGGTGTTCCATTACGTAATCTAGTTATCGCATTCATTACATTGTGTTTAGCTGCAGCACTCTTGGTTTTTCCTCATAATTCACTTTCACACTTGCTTCTGGTCAGTTGAACAGTACATTGCTTTGATTGTATTCCGTCTTACTTGTATGTAAAACTCATCTGTTAAATAAATAGTGTTTCCCAATTCTGGCCTCATGTGCTTGGATTTTGATTATAGATAATAACTTCTGTTAAGTCTGACTGCATGTGATTTGGCCTCTGCTATAATTTTTATATAAGCATCCAGAAACATATTTAACCGCATTGTTGCATTCGGAGATGAAAGATTAGAGGCAGGAAGGACTTTAAGAACTCGTAGATTTATAAGGTACCTAATAAAAGTACAATTTAAAATTTATACTAAATACAGAGGGGAAAATATTAATGTTAAAAGAGTTATTGCGCTTTACATTTTATAAGTCATAGATCTCAGTCATGTTAATAATTTAAACATCTGATAAAATACATAGCAGTTTGTATGGATGCCACAGGGTCATCTGATGTTCCCATAAAAACTACAACAACAACATTGTTCAATGTAAACAATTGTACACCCAGATGTGTCCAAGTTTCAACCATCTGGGTGAGGGTTTGAGATTATGCAGAATAATTAAAGGAGGTAGACATCCTTCTTCATTATTCCATCCACTTTGTGCAATGCACCAGTCCCACTGGTAGCAGAACAGCCCCAGAACATAATGCTACCACCACCATGCTTAACAGCTGGTACAGTGTTCTTTACTCCTCCATACATACCTCTGATACTTGTGGTCAAACTCGATCTGACCATAAAAAAAAAACGTTCCACTAGAAGGTTATGTCTTTGTTCATATGGTCAGCTGCAAACAGGTTTCACAGGCTTGAAGGTGTCGATTTTGCAGCAAGGGATTCTTTCCTGGATGGCAGCCTTTCAGTCCATGGTGAAATAAAACTTGCTTGACTGTATACAGACAGTGATGCTGATGTTCCAGCAGCTTCCGGTTCATGGCAGGCCTGAGCCTTGGTGGTTCCTGGGTTTCTCCTGGCCATCTGAACCAATTTCCTCTCAGCTCAGGTTTGGGTCTTCTTCCAGACCTTTGCAAAGTGGCTACACTTCCCAATAACTTATGTACAAATGTTTGAACTGATAATCTTGGAATCTGCAATTGTTTAGAAATGGCTCCAAGAGACATTCCTGATTTGTGTACATCCATCTTCCTCTTTTTGACAAAAATTTGCACTGTGCTCCTTGGACTTTCCAGTAGTACAGTGTGTTGGTCAATCCAGTGAGTGCTGACAAACAAACCCTTTTTATGTTGGCACAGAGAAGCTGGCAGCTGTAGTCAATTATGATCATTAACAGGAAATTAAATGGCCTTGGCAAATTAAAGGACATTTTGGAACTTTCAGTATCATTGAATTAATAAGCTAAGTGTTTGTATGTATATTCTTGACCCTGTATGTATAATTTCGGTCCTGTGATGATTACAGAAAACCCCAAATGAACTTAAACTTCTTTTTTTTTTTTTTTTTATTAAAAATGTTGTCTGTTGTACAATCATTCTGCCCCACAAAAAAAAGTTCAAAGAAATTATTGAAAGCTCAATAATGAAAGCCATGACATTCCTGTCCATGATGAGTGTATGTAAAACCTCCGACCACATACTGTATAAATGTAAGTAGATAGAAGTCATACAAAAAAAGTACAATTACTAGCTTACCCCAACTCTAGCCTGAATTTTTGCTAAAGTATAATATTAGCTCACTTTTGAGTGATTCCACAACTGTGATACCATTTAGCCCTTGCAGATCTTACAAATAAAAATTTATTTTGACCATCTGAACACGGCATCTAAAAAAAAAAATAAAATAAAACTTAACAAAGAATTTAACAATTCGCAAATGTTGTTAATTCGCTTGTCAGCATTAATTTTTACAAGATTTATTTGGTGAAAATGGCTGCATTTTATAGAAGTACAGAATTAGCTAATACAATAAATGTGGGTAACTAGCATCTATGCTAATGGAATGAAGCCAATCTAATGATTATGCTTAAAAATGATAACTGTCAGTCTATAGGTCACAGGGTCGCAGGGTCTCATGGAGCCCATTCCAGGGAACTCACCCTGAACAGGGTGCCAATCCAACGCAGGGCACAATCGCACACACACACTCATACACTAAGTTAATTTAGGAAATGCCAATCAGCCTACAGCACATGTCTTTGGACTGGGGGAGGAAACCTTGAAGCACGGTGAGAGCATGCAAACTACATGCACATAGGCTGGAGATGGGATTAAAACCCCCAAATCTGGAGGTGTGAGGCCAACCTGCTAACCACTAAGCCCCATAAATCTATAATTTAGGTACAAACCCAATTCCAAAAAAAGTTGGGACACTTTAAAATGTAAATAAATGTTATTTATTTAAAAAAAATGATCATTTTGAATTGCATGTTCCCTACACATCTCAATAAAGTTGGGATGAGGGCAACAAAAGGCTGGAAGTAAGTGGAAGTAAGTAAGTGTTACTAAAAAGAAAAAGCTGGAGGTTAATTAGCCACAGGTCAGTAACATGATTGGGTATAACAAGAGTATCTTAGAGAGGCAGAGTCTCTCGGAAGTAAAGATGGGCAGAGGTTCACCAATCTGTGAAAAACTTTGTCTACAATTTGTGGAACAATTTCAGAATAATGTTCCTCAACGTAAAATTGAAAAGACTGAATAATTCATAATCTACAGTACATAATATCAAAAGATTCACAGAATCTGGAGAAATCTCTGTGCGCAAGGGACAAGGGTGAAAATCAATATTGCATGTCCGTGATCTTCGGGCCCTCAGGCGGCACTGCATAAAAAAAAACAGGCCTGATTCTGTAATGGAAATCACTGCGTGGGCTCAGAAACACCTCCAGAACTCAGTGTCTGTGAACACAGTTTGCCGTGCCATCCACAAATGCTGGTTAAAGCTCTATCATGCAAAGAAGAAGCCATATGTGAACATGATCCAGAAACACTGCATTCTTCTCTGGGCCAAAGCTAATTTAAAATGAACTGAGGCAAAGTGCAAAACTGTTCTGTGGTCAAACTAAAGAGGATTGGGACCGCCCAGCATTTTATCAGTGCTCAGTTCAAAAGTCAGCATCTCTGATGATATGGAGATGCATTTGTGCTTATGGAATAGGCAGCTTGCACATCTGGAAAGACACCATCAATGCTGAGAGGTATATATAGATTTTAGAGCAACACAGATTCCACCCCATATTTACTTCTGATAGGCTCTGACCTGTTGCCAATTAACCTAATTAGTTGCACAATGTTTCTCCGACTGTTTCTTTTTAGTAACACTTACTTTTTCAGCGTTTTGTTGCCCCGTCCCATCTTTTTTGAGACGTCAAATTCACCTTTTTTTCTTTTTCTTAAAATGATACATTTCCTCAGTTCAAACATTTGATATGTTTTCCATGGGCGTAACCACGCACTCTTGGGGGGGGGGTCATGACCCCCCCAATGTTGAGGAAATACCAATCTGTCCCCCCCAATATACAGGAGAAAATATTCTCTATATGTTCCGCATTAATTTTCCCTGAAAACGGATCTGTCTTTTCTTCATCTATTCTATTTATTTTATTTATCTATTTATTTATTTATATTCTTTTTTAATACATTCACGTTTGTTACGGAAAATATGCCCGCCCCCCCACCTCCAATTGTACACTTGGTTTGGCCCAGACTCAACGCTAGTTCGGTGATGTATTTTAGCAGCTCGGTCGGTGCTGTATTTTAGCAGTTTCCCCATGCTGTGGGAGATTCTATCACTCAGAAACCACGTGATTTCAAACAGTAACTGTAATCCTAAAACTATGTTCTACATATACAATATTTCAGTATCAAATTTTGGAAGTTTGGCTGTGCGTGGGGGGGTGGGGGGGTTGGGGTAGCGCTTGGACCCCCCCAATATCCATAACATGGTTACGCCCTTGATGTTTTCTATGTTCTATTATGAACAGCATCTGTGTTAACAAGATTTGCAAATCATTGCATTCTGTTTTTATTTGCATTTATTTTAATTTTACACCACATCAAGTTATTTTCTTCATTACCATGATCTTCAGAAAACTCAGATGGTGTAGTTTTCAGTTGAAAATGTGACTTGTGGAATATTCTAAATATTTCATAGGGGTAAATGGTTACAGGTTAAAAGGGTTGCATCAATGATGTACATTTTTACATAATGGATGAGGTTAGAACAGAAGGTCTACACATTAATCTGAAAATAATATGATGTAATGATACTTAAATGTAAACTGTACTGATTGCGATTTAGGACAGACAAATACGCTGTTTTTAAAGTGCTATAGATGGATGCTTTTCTAATTATTGTGCGTCTACATTACATACAGATTTGGAAATGGAATACGGGTGTGACATGAATGGCGTCTCGATCATGAAAGCACCCATTTAATTGTATAAGATTTCGACACATTACCTAATACTTCAACTTTATGGCCTGGGATTGGGAATTGAATTTGCTTTGACGCCACACAGTAAATGACTCTCAAGTGTTATGATTTATATTTTCTTAAAGCATTAAAAACATCACCAGTATTTCTCACTGAACCAGGTGGAACATTTCACTGTTCTTTGTCTTCTGAGAATTGTAAAGTACTCCGAAATGAAAGAAATTCAGCACGTCCTGTGGGGAGAAATGCAAGCCACGTAATTAATAACTAGTCAGAAATATGTCACGGAGTCATTTCTGTTCATTTCTTCTTGTTCTTATATTGCAAGACAGTGAAACATGAAAATAAGCCTCTAAGTTAATTACTATGCTTAACCAGTGGTGTGTAATCTAGTATATCTTTAAGTGGGTGTATGAGTTTGTGTCCTTATACTGCACATTTCCTGATAATAATGATCGTGTGCGTGTTGTGTATCTGCAAGTGGTGCATGTGTATCTCCATATTTCATATGTACTTCCTGATATGTGTTTATGTGTGTGGTATCCGTCTGGGCCGTCCTCCCCTATGCCAGAATGACCCTAGCGTTGGGAGGGCTTATCACTGTGCTGTTCCACATTATTGATAGTCTGCACGACTATTGACAGGGCAGCGTTGGGGTGGGAGGGTAAAATCTGCCTTTGATATGACATATTGTGCATCTCAGCAGCACTCATAAATAATTCTGACAGGTTTTTGTATGCATGGGAAGGTCTGTGATTCGGCCTACCCATAAAAATAAACTTCTATTATGGAATGTATTTGTCAAGTGGGTGTTTGATGGATGGGGCGGTGTTTAGCGGGTGGCAGGTGGAAGGCTCACAGACGCACTGCCTTCTGGGGAGGATTTGCCTGGGCCGAGCTGGTATAATTATTCAGTACGAGGCGACACCACTGCTCACATGGAGACACACACACACACACACACACACACACACACACACCACCTGCATTCCCGTATTCTCATTTTGCAATCGCTTTATTGGTGAGTACCTTGTGACGACATGGGGGGGGGGGGGGGGA
>JAFFST010053747.1:364521-380560 GCA_022414735.1 Noturus placidus | reverse complement strand
CCCCCCCCCCCCCCCTCCTATCTATCTCTACATCCTTTCATCTTGCTCCTCTGCTCTGGAGGGAAATGAGATTGAAGGGGTAAATGTGGGATATCTGTGTATCTCTGTGTGGTGTGAGAAATAAACAAGTTACTCTATGTGTGTCATGTTGTAGCATGAAAATATTTAATTGATGGTGTATATTATGATTTTTGACTGATCAGTCATTTGTCAGTTTTGGTGTCTGCTCCTTAAGTGCAGTCGAAATTTTTGACTTTTTGTGCTGCTGTTGTACCAAATTTTGTGAGGACTTCTATTCCAATTGTTTTTTTTTTTTTTTTTTTTTTTTTGTTTTTGTTTTTGAATATATTCTCACAGAATACATCAACATTTTCAAAGATGGAACTTATTTGTATTACTCGGATCTGCATAAAAAAAGTCATTCATAAAAGAAATCTGAATTTTCATTTGACATAATGAGTTTCATTAAAAAGTTATCAAACTGTCCACGTGAAACAAGATGAAAAATACATACAGTGTTTCTAAAAACGTTTGCATCATTCATTATAGATGGAACTTTCGATGTATTTAGATGAATTTTACATGTAGGAATAATAAAAAAAAAAAATACGGAATTAATATTTCATACAATGAATTTTGAGCTCGTGAGAAAAATGCGGTTTTGATATTCATGCAAAAAATATATATATGGAAAAATCATTTCAAATGATTTTGAATGTGTAAGGGTTCATACTCTTTTCGTTAAAATAATTGCTCAGAGGAAGAAAAAAAACGTGGCATAAATGGGAGAAAGAATAAGATGGCCCACCGATATCCAACAAATCAGGACAAAGAAGCAGAACTACTCATCTGTCAGTCATAATTGAATTATTTAGACATCTCCCCCTCAACTGTTCTAGCCTAGGCAAGTGTATTGTGGGACGTGGCTTTGGAGGAAACAAACTAACTCCTCCGTTCAATGTTTCTTCCAAAGTCACACCCCCAAAAACCAGCATAGGCCATAGGATGTATAGCACAGTATATGCACCTTCTTAAGATGCATGACTGACTGAATGTCCTCTGTTGTCTTTCAGATCATGAATCATCGTTTTTATTCCACTTTTTTTTTTTTTTATCAGCGTTCGAATATCCTCAAAATAGAGATCATTTGCGTCATTCAGGCCACTGTTTCCCATTTGATGTAAGCAATCTGTTAAATAGAGACAGCTGAAAGTTCACTGCTCATCTCATATGTCCCAGCTCCTGCTCCATTAGCCTGGCTGATAGCAACATCCGTCCTGTGCTGGTTTCTGAGAAGAGCTCCTTTTCTCGTCACTCCATCACGCCTCTGGAGACACGCCGATTCTTCACCTTTAGCCCTGTTTAGCATTTGCATTCGTTATGTCCCTTTTTGGCAGAGGCGACCTGGTTGCTGGCGCCTCGCTGCCTCTGTCTCCATTGATTTGATATGATATTTCATAGCTCGGCTGGAGCAGGCGGCATAGCGACGGACCGAGGCCCACGATGCATTGCACAGAGACCTGTGTGGGGACTTTGCATGTCAGGGTCACGCCATCACACCAGTACCTTAACGTTAAGTCCAGCAAGATCCGCACGTCAAGGTGTTAATTCTCATATTTGGCAAATCTCTGCATTATTAATTGCTATTAAATTCTTGATTTTTTTTTATTATGCATGATTAACTTTGTGCAAAATAGTAATTATGCGAATGTGCTTTAAAACATTGATGTATTTCTGCCATGCTTGCCTTCTTTAAGCAGTTGGCGTCATGCCTGATGCCCATGCAAATGCTCCATTTTCTTTTTCTCCCTTTTCCCCTTCAAAACCTCTGGGTAAACATTTATTTTTTTTTTTTCTTCCTCGTTGCCGCATAATCCACGGGTCAAGTGTAGTTGCAGGCTATTATACATCATTAGAGTGAGTAAAACTCAAGCGGGAGCGAGAGCATGATGGAGGTTTTTCACTTGTAGCCGCTCGGACAATCCATTTGTCATCCTGGTCCGTCTGTAAAGGCAGAAATTAGCTTTGGCAGGCCTGGAATAATGTATAGCCCCGGACGCTAAAATTAACCAATGAATCAACCCATTTTGGCTGATTAGGGCCAATACATTCTCTCTCTCTCTCGTGACACATTTATAGCGAAACTGCGTACTTTATTTAAAAACTTTGCCCCGGTCGCATGGCCTCGCTCGGGACGTGTGTATGATGTGCATGACAGCGCTAGTGTGTGTTAGCATTCAGGGATATTCATGTGAGTGAGGGAAAGAGAAGGAGGGGGCTGCTGGGGGATAGCAGGATTTGTTGTCAGAAAGAGGTATTATTTATAGATTCATTTACTTCCATTACTCCAGTAGTCAGGACAACATGAGTTGTTAGGCCTCGGGAAAATATTTTGTTATAGGAACATAACTCTGGTTTTTAGCCTTCAGCGCAGTGCAGAGTGATGTGCTGAGAGCAGCGGAAAGCTAGAGAGAAAGAGCTCATGCATTGTCGCATTGTGCCAGAGGCTGCGAGTGTTCTCTGGCTTGTCAATAACAAATAAATTTATTGCTGATTTGATACTGATTTGATTGGATCGCGAGGAGAAAATGGCTCTTTAGTATGACACATTTCTCTCATTCTGAAGGCTCTGAGAGAGGAGAAGAAGGGAGGAGGGAGTAGGGAGACTGCCTGATCCACTATGGCTTTCTCTTTGAGATAAGGATCTGTGCTTTACTACGCAGCCTATGTATGTAAGACATTCATAACAATTTACACAACTCCATTTATATGAGAAGCTACGGTTAAGCTGCAGTGAAAATGTTGATGCATTCGGTGTCCGTCTCACTCTATTATTCCTCTGGCTTATGTTTATTTGTTTTTGTTGGGGGGTGTTGGGGGCACGGTAGCTTAGTGCTTAGCATGTTTGCCTCACACCTCCAGGGTTGGGGGCTCAATTCTTGCCACCGCCTTGTGTGTGCGGCGTTTGCATGTTCTGCTTCGGGGGTTTCCTTCGGGTACTCCGGTTTCCTTCCCAGTCTAAAGACATGCATTGGAATCTCTAAATTGTCCAAAGTGTGTGAATGGGTGTGTGATTGTGCCCTGTGATGGGTTGGCACCTAATCCAGGGTCCAGAAATTCACATATCTACATACAGTTGGTCTACATTATGGTACCGTATACAGGTTTGGATGTTTCATTTTTAATTTTACAAAAGCTTCAAGTGCAGTAAATTATTTGTCATGATATACGTGCTAATAGACGACTTCTTGAAGCCATGAGCTGCGTCCAAAACCGTGTTCTATATAGTAGATGAAATACATGTATACCGCGTACTATATTGCAGGTAAGTACGCGGTTTCAGACACAGCCATGATCTCTTGTTAGCGGTCAAACGATCGAGCACTGCCGTGTGTGTACGTGTCCTGTCACAAAATGTGGTGAAAACTCCCACACGGCGTTAAAAGCGTGATTAAGGTGTCTATAATGCATGTCGATAATGCGACTAAAACAGGAACACTCCACACGTCTTAATTCAATTTGCATTCACTTATATATAAGTATAAGTTACACTTGTATATACAGTATAACTTTAATCGGATTAAGGTCATCAATACTCGCCGTTTACATGCTAGTTTCTTAATCAGAGTATCATCTTAATCGGGTTAATTTCGGATTATTGCCATGCATGTAAACGTACTGATTGTTAGTGTTGGCACATTGCTGTGGTTTAAGGGGGACAAAACACATGCTGTTTTTGGGAAATAATCAACTTTGGAGTTGTAACAGTATCTATACTTCACATCAAGGCCGCATTGATGATTATTTTCCTATGAATTCCCTGTTATGTTTTATTCCCTACTTGGCTGTCA
Organism: Noturus placidus; assembly: GCA_022414735.1. Classification (NCBI taxonomy): domain Eukaryota; kingdom Metazoa; phylum Chordata; class Actinopteri; order Siluriformes; family Ictaluridae; genus Noturus; species Noturus placidus. Next base: position 376,709 of record JAFFST010053747.1, on the reverse strand, counting down.
CAGGAAACATTCCAGCGTTTGGGATTTCCCAGAGTATTTGTGGCTGCCACTTAAAAGCTATTAAAAAAAAAAAAAAATCATGTATCATGCGAAAATGTACGATGAAACAGTATTATTGGTTGAAAAGCGAATACACATAGTATTTCCCATTTTTAATGTTGATGACTGGTTTTAATTCATTCCTTCATCTTCAGTAACAGTCTGTGGAATGAGATGGGAATATATCCTGCATGGGATGCCAGTTAGGCCTACTGTAAATATGACTCAGGAGGGATGATTTTGTGAATGAGTGTGGGAGTTTTATAAAGATCTGTCATGTCACCGCCTTTAGGTTTGTCTAACGCACCGGGTTTGGTGAAAGAACCCACTAAAAGTCTGTCTTAGCACCAAATTTCCCATCATTCCCTTTAGAAAGCTGTACAAGGATATCAAAAAAAAGAGAGTTTTGCAGAATATGCATAAAGACCATTCTTGTTTGGTTTTTGTTTTGTTTTTGTTTTTTAATAGAGTTTGTTCATGTACAAATAAGTATGAAGACAGGAAGCAACATAGACTAATCTTTTTTATGCAGTTCCAATCAACTGAATGTTGTTTGATTTACAGTATACACATGCAGGGATATTTATCCAGCTTTGCATTCAGTGCTGCAATCCTGCAACGTATTGAGATTAAAAGCAGAACTGTGAACTAAAATGAAGTAAAGAAAACACATTTGCTGCAGTGGAGGAAAGGGATTTGAGCTTATCCGGGGAGCATTCTGAAAGGGCTTTTAATAACCAGCATTGGCCAGCAATTAGCGAAAGAGAGAGTGTGTAAATTGATTAATGAGCGAGAGAGAAAGACGAATGCTAATTCAGGCCTGTAGGAAATCGATGCTCCTGGAACAGAGCTCGGAGACAAAGGATGCCTTGAAGTGCACTGGCGAAGACACCATAGTAATTTCATTTTGATCACGAAACAATGATAGCACGACTTTGTCATTTGTATGTTTCTCTTGTGATTATATGAAGCACAATGGCACTCTGTGGAGATCACGTCTGAATCCCTGATTCTACTATAATGCCATCATTTCATAACGCCATATCAGCACCGTCCGGCTCTATTGAAATTGCATATGGGTCATTCGGTGCGTGTATTATTCCTTTCGAAGCTTCAGTGTAATTAGCAAAAAGCAAAGAGAGGAAGACAAAATGGCTCCCCTCTTTTAATCGGTTTTAGTGAGTGTGCTCATTTATGCAGGACACATATTTCACAGGGCATAATATATCTGAGTGTGTGTCCTGCTCAGGCACAAAGGCACACAGAAGGAATGTACAATGTTTTATACAAAGAGTTTAGTGAGACTAAATATGACACCTTTGGGTGATGGAAAATGCATTTTAGATACTGGATTTTAGAAATATTCTTGCAATATACTATATACAATATACAATACACACACACATACTGATGACTTTGTTTGGAAGACCTGTACACCTGCTGATTCATGATTGTTAAAACATTAGCTGGTCTTTTTTTCAGTCTTCGTCTGTCTGGTTTCAGTGCATTTGTGCTCTCTGTAGCATCAGATTCCTGTAGTTGGTTGTCATGAGTGGAACCAGATGTGGTATTCTGCTGTTGTAGCCCATTCACCTCATGCTTCGACGTGTTATGCATTCTGAGATGCTTTTCTGCTTTGCACGGATGTAAAGAGTGGTTAATTGAGTTACCCTAGCCTTCTTGTTAACTCAAACCAGTCACCAAGGCGTTTCCACTAAGAAGAACAGATGTTTTTTGTTTTTTTAATCAGACCATTGTGTGTAAACCCTCCAGGGGGGGTTTGATTCCCACCATGTCCCTGTGTATGTGGAGTTCGCATGTTCTCCCTGTGCATCGGGGGTTTCCTCCAGGTACTCCGGTTTTGTCCCCCAGTCCAAAGATTTAGTATTTGGTATTACACACATATTTTTGGTTGTTACGGATAGTCTCGTTCATAAGGAATAACTCTGTAGTCTCAATGTCCTTCGTGGCAATAGGTGTTAAGAAATGGACTCCAAGTCTTCCAAGGCTAACTGAGCTGTGGCTCAGTCGGTAGAGCGGGTTGTCCACTAATCCACTAACCGTAGTTTGGTGGTTCGAATTCCGGCCCGGGTGATCCCATGCAGAAGTGTCCTTGGGCAAGACACTGAACCCTAAGTTGCCCCCGATGGCAAGCTAGCACCTTGCATGGAAGCTCTGCTACCATTGGTGTGTGAGTGTGTCTCATTTGTAAGTCGCTTTGGATAAAAGCGTCTGCTAAATGAATAAATGTAAATGTAACAAGTATCATGGCTGTTTGAGTTTGAAGGTGTTAATCTTCAGTCCTAAACTCTGTCATTCAGATTTATCTGCAGTCATGACAGAGTGAAGCGTGGCTCCGAGACACGGCTTACCTCACTCTTTTATTTACTTAATGCAAATCAGCCATGCTGTGCATGCCTTTTGGTGATTATGATAAATCAGATTATCTCCTTCATCTTATCACGGTGCCTGATGGGGAATTAAAGGTGAGAAGTGTGTGAAGATGGATATAAATAGGTGGAAATTATAAAGAATGGAGATGACCCCATGCTGAATGTTTTTGTGTTTCTTCAATGGTGTGAATAATGTAATATTTGAACGTTGTTTGCTTTAGGCTCAGATTATGGTTCTGTAGAATCATGCATTGTCTTTTCTAATTCTTTTCTAACGTAACACGATTTTAAGTATCTGTTCTTTGAGTTTTAATATCGCATAATACTTTTTGTCATTCCCCATTTCGAAAGAAGAATCTCTGCTTTCTGCTCACTACATTTTTAAACATCACTACATAACCTTATAGTTATTTTATTTTTTGTCAAATCATAAATTCCTAACACATCATAGAAGAAGTGACAGCGAGAAAGAGACCTAATACCCATCATTGAAATCTATCTCTGCTACAGCGTACACTTATTTATATACGTATGGTATTTATCAAGGCAGTTTATATTCAGCAAGGTTGTATGATCAGGGCTTTTAGCATGTTAGCGAACATGTAAGAGATCAGGAATAAAGCTGCTGTTAGTTAGCCTTAGCTAATGTTTTCCCATATTCCTTGGTTCCTTGGTGAACAAGGCGCTAATTTACCATCAGTAGCTTTCTTCTGTGAATTTTTGAAAGCATATTTACGACTTTATACATTTATAACACAGTATTTTACTACAGTATTTGTTTAGAAGACAGATTTCATGCACATTTGTAAGTCGCTTTGGATAAAAGCGTCTGCTAAGTGAATAAATGTAAATGTAAATGTATTTATAAAGTAATGAATTTGGCTTCTTATACCACCTGTATCCTGCAACAAAAATACTATCTTGCCACAGATTTTGCCAAAGATCTCTCCTGGTTTGAAAGGAGACGTTGTATCTGGCAGAAGAGTGGGTATAAGTATTCTTGCATAAGTATTTACCACCTTGATCGTTTCCTTTATCCACATTTTCTACTGTGTGTCTTTGTGTCTGTTTCTGACTGTCATTTGTCCGGTTTTTGCAATGTTCTCCTAATATATGAGGGAGATAAACAATCATGGACAGTTCATCTTTCACTCCACACTCCAGCCATCCAACTGGCAATTTTAAGCCAACTCTGTCATTTAGCATAATTGGCATGTTTTTAAAGCAACAGGAAACCATGCTTTCTGTCTAAAATGAATACAAACTCCCCAAATGGCCATTGCCGAAATGAAGTGAAAAACTAAATAAAAGAAATGACACAGTTAAAACAGTCGTGTTAAGTCAGAACTCAGCATTTGGTTTAATTACAGTCTGTCTCGTGCTGAGTTTTATGATCTCTATTATAAACCATTGATGATGAAGGTAAAGTCAAATACAAAGTACACCGTGAAAAAAAAAAAAAACCTATTAGATATGATTTTTGATATTAAATGTGTGTTGTAGCATTAGGGTGTCCGGTTTTGGCAAGCTGAAAATATCTCATACCCTAGGTGTGAATACAGTCATGGCCAAAAGTTTGCGATCACTTTACATATATAATATAGTATAGTGATCTCAAACTTTTGGCCATGACTGTACATGAAAGTCACTGTATACCATATGGCAAGAAGAATGTGGGTTATGGAGGATTCCGAAGCTTTTCCGAGGCTGTGCAAAGGCAATTCTAATGGCAAATCATGGGTATAAGTTAGAAACATTTTTTTAAGAGAGATTTTTGAACAAATATCATTATTTTTTCCCAACTATTAGTGAGCCATCGGTTAGTAGTCAGTCACCCCAGTACTGTTCTTTGTGGAGATTCCAGTAGCTAGGGAAGCTCACACAACCTCTCTTGATTGTCTTTGGCAAGCTCCTTCACCGAGGCATCAATCCGTCCATCTGGGTAAAATCAGCAGGCAACTCCTATGCAGCTAAATATTTACTCTGTCAAATCCACATGGCCACGCAGATGAAAAGAAGCATTCATCAGGAATTCTGCTGCTTGTCAGCTTAAAGAGGAACAGTAGAGCCAAACCTCCCACCAAGACACAGGGTGCTACAGCAACACTTCTATATTTAGCCACATATCACCATATTGCTTCTTCTAGGTAAATAGAGGATAAATGTTGGCGAGGTGATTCAGAGGTAATGTAAACAAAGTTTCAGTACGAAGATTGTTTGGAAGGGACGAGCGAGGACACCATGATGAGCTTGTCTTTTTTTCCTTGTAATCAGAGGTATATTTGCGTCTTAGAGCATCTCAGTCATGCTAGTTTCTGCTTTGCCTCTGAAGGGAAAGTCACTTCTGTCAGGCTAGAACATAATGTGATGGATAGACAAATAGAATGATGCACGCTTTATGGATGAAAACATTTAGTTGCATGGACATAAATGTTCGCAACGCCAATAACATTTTCTGGAATGATGGCTTTCGTCGTTCATACTGCAATGAGTAAAAACGCTGAGAACTTTGTAGTTAATTACACCAGATAATTTAATTGCGATTAATAATTAACATCTCTTTTCCTAACTAAATATCCATAATTAATCAACAAATCATAAAAAGAGAGCGCGCGAGAGAGAGAATGAGAGAAAGAGAGACAGAGAGAGAGAGAACTAATTAGCTCCCAGACCCAAACCTGACCAGTTAATCCATATCGCAGAGTTGACACTGCTAATTGCGGGAGTAATCAGCGCTCCACCCTGTGGGATTTGATGGAGGGGATTGTAAATGGGAGGGAGCATTCGTCTCCTTACACTCTCTATGATGGCTCTATTTGTTAATATGGATGATTGTTGTCACGGTGATTACAGCAGGACTAAAATGATTTTGATCATCACCCACAATGCCTGTTTTACATGTATAGAGAATTTTATTGTATGTTTACTGTACCTATTTTACAGGGATACGTTTAAGGGAAAGAAATGATGAGGGATGATGATCATGCAGTCTGCTCAGGGTTAATTGGGTAATGGGAATTTGTCTGTTGTTTTTACGGTTGGTGAAAAAAAGCATTTGCGCTAGCACTTTAAACTCACCCTGATTCACGCTTAACGCTCATTGGACAATAATGAGCTCCTATATGAGTAGCTGGAACTCCTTGTGATTTTTTTAAAAAGCTACAGCGCAGTAATTTATATTATAAAACAAGTCAACATGAAAACTGTACCAGGTGTCAGGTCAGAACATTTAATGTTGTAGAACATTCCTGTTATCACTAGCATCTACAAACAATCATGCCCTCAGCAGTCTCTCTTTATTCTTGGTCCTGAAGTTAAATAGACAATAAAAAAAATAAATCACCTTGCCATTTTACCAAGACACTGGAAAGTGCTGATGAAGGTGTGATGAAGGTGGTCACGAACATATCTGTGTTCTAATTTGGAGGGAAGCTACAGAATAATCTAGAATGATCGATGACATGTCCTCTTTGCGGTGTTTATATTGTTAATTATGCTAGTCGGTTGGTGTGTTTTTCAATATGGCAATAGACCCAATCTTCCCATCATGGAGGTGGATCTGTGTCATTGTTTGGCAGTTAAGTACTGAACACCTACTAGTCAATAATAGTGAATCTGGGCGCTACAGTATGTCACAGACAGGAAATTGGCTGAACAGAATGGAGATCATATTCTCTGTAATATCTTACTACAGTGAGGATTAGCAGCTAAACTAGGAGATTGATGAAGGAAAGGATCTTTAAAAGTGACCCCATACAGCATTCGAAATTAACGTTTCTAAACATATTTTCTCATTTTCTCATTCAGTTATACCAGTACCCATCAGAAACTGTCGAACATATGAAATTGCATAAATCAATGTGTAAATCTATCTCTTAACATCCAGCTACCCGGTATTGACACTAGAAGTAATGCTCTGTGCCCCAAGGAGGCTTGATATCATTGGCTAGTGATGAGGGGATGTTTTCTCTTTCATTTCCACTGAGCCATCTCACCTCCCATGAAATATGCATAAGGCAGGCAATACTGAGTGGTAGACTAGAAGGCATTTTTAACACCAGAGGTTAAAGATTCCTGTAGGGATGTTCACCTGTGAAAAGAACATGTGCGATAAAAAGATATTACAGGATGCACAGTGCATGAGGAAGGGACTTTATTAGAGATGTATCAGAACAGTCATGCTCAGGTGTGATCTGCATGCTACATGGATTTACATATATACGTAGATGTGAATATCTTTAGCCTCATGACACATGGACAGGTTATTGTAGAGCTTGTAGAATGCAAAGTAATACAGTAACTTTCACAAATATTTTAGTATGCAACTATATGAGACCTACTTATATCTTTAGGTAGAGATGAAGTGAGGGATAATATTGTGTTCAAGGTGAGGTTACCTTCCAGAGTCCGCGGTTCGAATTCAGTGAGCGCAGAGTTTGCATGTTTCAGGGGTTTCTTCTGGGGACTCTAGTTTCCTCCTCCAGGCTTATTGGCATTTCTAAACTGTCTGTAGTGTGTGAATGTATGTGTGATTGTGCCCTGCTATGGGTTGGCACTTTGTCCAGGGTGTACCCCGCCATGTTCCCTGAGCCCCCTGGGATAGACTCCAGGCTCCCTCGCGGCCCAGTGTGGGTTAAGTAGTACAGAAAATGGAGGGTAGTGTTCGCAACTACTATATCCTTTCCTGTTTATGGAGTGACGACAAATCAACATGGCCGCGCACACTGTAAACAGTGTGAAAAGGATGAAACTTTTCTACTTTTAAATTAGTTTATAGTTGTATTGGCTTTAGAAGAGTTAACATACAGACACAGTACTTGGTTAAATCTATAACATTGGCCGTACTAATCACTGTTAGTGATTAGTAACAAGGTAATCTTCAACATCACTTGTTATCACTCATATAACTAAGGTTAGCTGGCTAGCTGGTTGCTAATGCTACACGCTGTTGTTGCTGTACGGTACTTTCAGTCCAAAATGTTGCATGAATGTTTGAAGTTCACTACAGTAGAACAGAAGCAATAGCCACTCAGACCTGTAAGTGTAAAAGCACAATTAAAGAAGCTTTATATGAGCTTTACATGCTCTGGCGTTCGTAGAGGTGTTCGTGTTATTTTCCTCTCCGAATGTCAAACGAGCCAAGGTGGAAAATCATTATATTTTACAAGGCGTCACGAACGCAGCATAAATCCCACAGGTAGTCGGATGACATTGTTGGTATCGTAGGACACTTAGCTGAAGTTAACCTAGACCAACATGTCAACGGTAGAAGTTTAAATCTAAAACTCAACTCAGAATTTGATTTCAAAATCAATCTTAGACACAACGGAAGATATTAATGATAAAGATTAATATGCACGTCATTCAGGGTGGATTTTTATCTTTAACATATAGCGAGAAACAATATCAATAATGAGAACGGCCTTGGAGGTCTAGGCAAACCATTAGCTGTAATAGAAATCAGACATGGAAATGTTAGATTTTTATAAAAATCCATAAACTTCTTGGCTTCTGTTATAATATACAGGTTACCTACTGTATAATAAAAAAAAATCTTTAGCAAAGATCTTGTGTTGTGATAAATAGCTAGTTTTCACTTATGTTTGTAGTTAATATGCTAGTTCTTGAAATGCTAGTTCTGTGCTAACTGAGCCTGAAATTTTGCATTTTGTATCATCATACACAAGTTATTTATGCTATGAAAGGATCTGAGTGCTATATTTATTGCACACATCATAAGAAACTGAAATTTATATGAAACATTAGGATTAGCCATTGTTATCTATTTTTTTTTTTTTTCTGTAAACTGAGTGCACTGATATATCCTTGTTTCCTCACCCTCACCACTCTGGCTCCAAAGCATGTCTGGATCCCTTAAAATATTTAATGAGCATTGTTTTTTGTGTGTGTGTGTGTGTGTGTTTTATTTATTTATTTATTTATTTTATCTCCGTTTGTAACATGAGAGCTTATTTCCCAATCAGCTAGCACAGATTATTATGCCTCTGATGTTCATTATCGAGACACTTTGTCCTTGAGGCTGTATTCATCGTGTGCCCCCCCCCCCCCCCCCCTCTCGCTCACACCTTTCTTTTTGTGTCAATTCCCTTTTAATTGGACATTTTGTCACCAAACAAGATTTATTACACGATCCGCAGTAGAAGGGAATGGTGCTGAAATTAGATGGTGTTCCGTCTGTGACACAGGCCCGTCTACTGAGGGCTGCGACCTTGCAGGCCGACTGCCCCCCGTGGGGGTCTTTGAGGTTCCCACCCCTGAAAAGTGTGGACGTGGGGGGTGCGGGCAAAAGAAAGGAGGAGTGAGAGAAAGGGAGGAGGGGTGGGGATTGTGAAGGACTCTTGGGATCCTTCAGTAGTGGCCTGGATACCCTGTCTAACACTTTATCTACTTAGCTGTGTCACCTTCAAACCCTGCAAACACTGACACCCTTTTTCTCCAGCTGTGTGCTTACAGAGCGATTAGAGTGTGATGAGTGCTAATAGACACGGCTGAACCGGGAAGAGCAGCCAGGGCTCATGGTGGAGCTTAAGGTTAAGATGGTGCTTTATCGACGGTCGCAACACTTACAAGTCCATTCAGCCCTCTGATTTAGAGCCTGTGTTTGAGATCTGGTGATAATGTTCATGAGATACTGAATTTCCTGGCATAACCTATTTTTAAAGCCTCACTTTCTTTACTCTGAGACATTGTTTGCTTTGAGCCCTGTAGGGAGAGCGGCGTTGCGAGCAGCCTGTACTGGTCTATACTGAGCCACAGCACTTGTGTAATTAACTCTAGGCGTGCTCATTCGATAAACAATAAGTCCACATTGTAATTAGATTAACTGTGCTCTCTGATTGAATGCTCGGTGTCAATGTTTTGTAAATATTAATATGCTTTGAAGGCTAGTCACTCACACTTTAACACGTTCACAGTGAGTGTGTTTTTCTTTCCCCACTGTCTACATGTCAGTTATCTTACTCTCCCATGTAGCTAGGCTGGCAGGTGTCCTTCCAGATGTTTCCTCCTGTGCCGGTGTCACTTGGAGCCAGCTGTTGAGGGGAGACGTGTCTCTCCTCTCCTGTCCGTCAGCGAGCATGTTGATGAGAGCGTGTAGGAGGGTTGGTGAGGGGGGTGAGCAGGCTAATTTCTTTAATTGATTGTATGTACAGCGTGACAGCTCTCCTGATGCAGAATGCGAGCAGGGGGCCAGCACTTAAAACTCAGTCAGTGGGGACGTGATTGATCCAGCCCAGTGATCCTCACAATGTTGAGTCAGGCAAGTACACCAGGCACAGGTTCATGGTTTCAGGAGTTCCAGTGGTTTCAGTCTACAGTTATTCTACAGGACACATTGTATGTTCTTCTACTTCAACATTTTGTTAAACACAAGCATCTAAGTTTAAACACAAGCAGCTAAGTTAAGGCCATGACACAGCAAGCTCATGACAAGAGCTAGTTCCAACCAAGCTGCATTTAGACATCATGAATGTATTGTATGTTCAACACCTGACTGAATGGAAATGACTCTCCACACCACTAGGGTCTGAATTTGTAAAAAGAAAACCTTAAGACACGTAAACGGCAGAAGATACCAAATAGGTGCTTCCAAAATCTCTAAATGCTACAAATTTGGAAAAACCAATCAGACCACAATGCAGCTCTTTGGATTGGGGAGGAAACCGGAGTACCAGAAGAAACCCCCGAAGCACAGGGAGAACATGCAAACTCCGAGCACACACAGGGCGGACGCAGGATTTGAACCCCCAACCCCAGAGGTGCGAGGAAACAGTGCTAAGCACGAAGCCACCATGCACAATGAATCATCTTAATTCAATAAAAAATAGATCCTAATAAAATCCTTGGAAAAAATTCAATGAGAATGACTTGCTTCAATAAACGGCAAAGTCAGGTAATAAGTCGAATCTTGTTTAAGTAACACTGTACAGTTTCTCTAGCTGAGTAATGAACCTGTGTACTAATGTTTTATTTAATACATGTCATCTATAATTCATCAATAACTGAATTCACGTAAGTCTGTTTAAAGTGAAGCTTCTGTGAATGCTTCATTTGTTAAATTAATTTGTTCTCCTTCCCTTGAGTCCTTCATACTTTCTCCACTTCCTCAAAGGGAGGAGCTAAGAAATAAGGAAGGGAAGAACGGAAAGTAAACGAGGAGGTGCCGTTAAAGAAATGGGAGATCCACTCTGTTCTGTATTGCCTGCTACTCTGGCACATAGAAGTACCACGATCCATACTGGTGTACAGGTTTTACACACCATTTACTGCAAGTTTGGGACATAAACCAAACAACGTAGTATAGCTACCACTTTTACACCACAGTGAATCTGTTTAAACAATCTGCTCAGAGATAAAATTGTTGAGATGTTAAGAGAATTGGATACACTCTTGGATCTATTGTGTTTTTGCAGATTTTTGCTATTGTTTTTTTTGCTGCATGTTTTGTTAAATTGTCTCTGGCCTCCAGCATCAATTCAACACCAAGTCACTCATAAATGATCCCAACAGTTTAGGTTTGGATTGGAACAATCCCTATATTATATGATTGACAGTACAACTAAAAAATAAAATGGCGCACTTATATAGCGCTTTTTTATCCAAAGCACTTGGATCCAAAGCGCTTTACACTGTGTCTCATTCACCCATTCACACACACACTCACACACCGATGGTAGCAGAGCTGCCATGCAAGGCGCTAACTTGCCATCGGAGGCAACTTAGGGTTCAGTGTCTTGCCCAAGGACACTTTGGCATGGGATCACCCGGGCCGGGATTCGAACCACCAACCCTACGATTAGTGGATTAGTGGACAACCCGCTCTACCGACTGAGCCACAGCCGCCCTAAGCCAACCCTTAGGTTTCAAGTGATGTTTCAATTTTGGAGGAACATCCTTGCAACACTGGCTGTGAACCACTGGTTATTCAGCTGAACAGTGTTATCAAAATGATTCCTCAAGGCTTCTTTGGGTATTTATGGGTTCTTAAATAGAAAACCCCTGTTGTTGCATTGAACATCAAATCGTAAAGGGTTCTCATTTACACTATATATATATATATATATATATATATATATATATATATATATATGCTCATATCTGTATATATAGATATGGCATGGTGTCTTTTGGGGACATCTGACAGGTGCACATCATAGGAAAAAAGAATTGTCATTAATTGTGTTTCTTTCTCAAATGTCCTTGTCCTCATTTGGTATTTTTGTTCTCTGCCATGCCGTCTTCTCCATCTCATCTTGTCAGGGCCTCTTTTTTAATGAGCATCAGATCGCCACTCGGAATCACCCCATCTTCACGACGACGGTCTCCGTGCCAGCCGTGTCCTCGGGAAGGTTCCAGAACTCGGTCGGTCTTTGATATTTCCTTCTCTATCGCTTTTGCGTTGATAATGTTAACCCTCCTAATGAAGCCATTGTGCTGCTGTCCGAGCCCATTGTTTTGCCCGGGTCTCTCCCCCGGGATGTCTCTCTGATGAACATATGCGTGTCTGTCATGTTGTCCACGAGGGTTTTATCTCATCCACACCCCCTCAGCCCCCCACCACCACCACTTTTTTTTTTTTTTTTTTTTTTTTATAAAAGCATTTACATTCTAATTCATGGGCTGGGATGCTATTTGAATTCACACTGGGTGAAACTGAGAGAAGCAGTATATCTACCTGAGCCAAAATGTCATCTTGTATGAAACGGTGGTATAATTTAATAGCAATTAACAGTAAAC